>BPQB01000080.1:0-150143 GCA_019973155.2 Phanerochaete sordida
GGGGGGGGAAGAGGAAGTGAGAATGAGGATCAGTCGCGACGCGAGCTAAGCGCGTAATTATAGTCACGTGAATTATGATAACCCCATGCTAGGCATAAGTATTATGTAATTCTCCCGCGAAATATACTGCTGCTCCTGCCGTCTGCGACGAGCACACCTGCTCGACTGGAATTCGGATCAATATATATAATTCACCTCGGACACACGTCATGTGATGCATGCGATACAAGATGCAACGGGATTGGCTGTCTGCCAAATCCGGCACGTGATGTTTCGACCTCGCCTCGGCCCTCGCAGGCGATCCCGTGACGTCACCTGCAGCAAGCAGGCTCGCGGAAGCTTCTCGGTCGCGCGTCCTCAGCATGCAGCCTTGCACTCACACCACGACGTCCACCCTTCGCATCGCCCTCGAAATCAGCTTCTGCCCTTACGGCACATATTGGCGTTGAACGTTGAGTACTTGAGTACTGAGCACCATCATGTAGAGCAGCGTCAGTCTGCAATACATGGCTTTCGCACCCGCATTCCTGGACCTCGACGGTGTACGCGCGACCCAGTACCTGGCGTACAGCACCACCAGCCTCCAAGTCTCAACCTGAGGTATGTACATCTTTCCTTCTGATATTCGTTGCTTCACTGTTGCGTCAAAGCGAAGTTCGTGACGAAAATTGTTCCTCAACGTGAGTTCCGACGCAAAGGGCGTCATCGGCCTCTGCTTTGTTTTCTTTTCGAGATACCCAGGTACATGAGTTTCCTATGGTTCACATTGTCATTAGATGAGCTGATTATTGCCTTAGCTTTGCCGAGACGAATTCAGGTCAGCGGCAATCCACGGGTTGCGGAGAGGTATCAACTTAGCCCACATCGAGAAGACAGCAGTGGGCGATGGGGTGATGGTAGTGCGAGTACTTACCAGGCCAGAGTGTGTGTTTGAAGGTGCATTGTTCTATTCCGCATTGGCCTAGGACCCTTGCCCGATAACCGGGTGGTGTGATTAATGATTATATCGCTTGCAGGTAGTCACCAGCCATCGTACTCGCCTTCGCAAAGATATTCCGCTGGAAGTTGAAGTCCAGGATCTACCGCCGGAGCCCCTGCGGCACTCTTTCGCGCCTGCGAACATGAACCCCAATCGGCTCTTCATCCCCGCGTCCGAACTGGCCGTCATGTCATCCGCCTCATTCATGAATGGTTAGATAAGTAGCGAGTTCAAGCCTATGTTCCTGTTAGCGTTCCCAACGTCTATCCTGCCACCACTCGCGCTTTCGCCTGCGCTATCTCAGCCATACGCCTTCGCTGGCCACTTTGGAGGCCTTGGTCATCGCCCCGCTGTCGACGACGTGCCCCGTCCGTGCAACCCTCCTTCGAACTTGCGTGGTCTGCATCCGGCCGTCCAGCATAACCTGCGAGCGCCGAGGGAACATCTGATAACGCGGTCGTGCAGCCGCACCTCTAGAATGCGACCACTCTCGACAGCGTGCTGCTGCCGCACGGTCCACAATCTCACCACCGAGGGCGTGGCATCTCGCCGTCATTGATGTGGAGCGAGACGGGCCCGATGTTCAGCAGCTCGGACACGCACAATTATAGCGGTGAGTGCGGTTGCGCGCAGAGTCAATGGGATCTTTGCGCACGCGCGCAGGCTGAGAAGCGTACGAACAGCAAGTCAAGTACCACCAACCCTTCTAGAGAGGTACGGCAGTGCCAGAAAAGAGGTGACTTGAAGGAATAGGGCTCCCATGGCTGCGCCCTCGATGTTATTGCCCTGGGGCTTGCGTTGGGCGTAAGTACTAGATATTGCTGTCGAGAATGGTCTTTCTGATAATCATACTGTGCAGTTGCGCAGAGTCGCGCCTCGGTACTCGAGTACGCATTTCGCCCCGCTCTCGCCGCGGAATGCGCAGCAGGCGTCGACGAAGTCCTGGGGTGACTTATTCGCGGCTCTCCGCACGCATAACCACAAGCCGGACGGTTCGTCTGCCGTTGTTGGAGAGCGTGATGATAAACACTGCGCCGTGAGGCTCGAGCATACGCTATGACGGGACCGGCAACCACTACGCACGCACGTTCAGCAAGGGTTCCGTACGCACAACGGACGGACAGCGTATTGAGCGCGAGCAGGTCTCAGGCACAGCTCTTCCAGGTTCGACACTCACACACGTCTCTCCATGGCATTTACTGATTCAGCTATCCTCAGTAACGGTGTCTCTATGCACCCGTTCCCGTGTGTCTATACTTCTGCCGCTTGGCCAGCGACTCGATGTCGTACTTCGGAGATTTAAATGTCATGTTCTTACCTCTACCTTCGTGTCTTCTTAGGCACCTCAGAAAGGTATTGACATGACGAGTACAAACCCGTGCGTAAGCACGGGCAGCAGCTAGTCCTGCACAAAGAGCCATCCATATACGCATGGTTTCGTGAATTCCGCGGTCCTCAAAACGCTCCTTGCTACCTATTTGTGCTCCTCAACATCTCTGCGTACAAACGACATCCCTGCATGACGGCCCAACACGCCTTCGCAGGGCGGGATTGACTTCGCTGGAGTCCTCCGCGCAGTGGGCCGCAAACAACCTGAGCAGATCTAAAAACTCCGCGGAATATACTTCCAGCCAGTCCGACCAGGTGCGCGTCGCGCTGTAAACTCGAAGCAGTGGGCAGACGCTGAACTTGGTTTAATATAACACACTTGGCTGGTCGAAACCGGTTCGGACAATATGAACGTCTCTCAGTCTCGTTCCTAGACATTTCGCTCTACGGCTCCACCTTCGAAGGATGCGTCGGGCAAACAAAGGGCAATGTGCAGTCTTCGTGGGATCTGTAGGGCCCTGCGACGCTGCGCGGACGTGTTGGGGCCCGGCGCGCCCGCCGCCATGTCAACATTAGCGGGCGCGCCTGCCGAATTCCCAAATGCTGCGACGGGTCCTGCAGCGTCAGTCGCGGGGCGAACCGCAGGCCGGGCATGGCGCGGACGCCACGAAGGCTTTGCGAAGCGCTCGAAGGAGCGAGAGAGCGCGCAGCTTGCGAGAACTGCCAGACAACTGCCAGGCGTATGTCCTGCGTGCATAGCTCCAGATCATAGCACACGGGGCTCCACGACGTAATTGCTAAGGGAGGCGACTGAGAAACAGCAGCCTGAGCCTATCAATTTAGAGGACTGCACGGCAACGTAAGTTTCGAGTCATTGTGCCACTACATGCAGATTTGGCTTCAGAAGATCGCTATAATACAACTGTACAAATACAACGGCGATGATTGCATCGATTTTCCCGATTGTAGTGCACCCTCACACGCCACAGCCCCTCAATGGCCGCCGACGTGGTAGTGTCGGAAGACATCCATGACTGCCAATGTATTATGAGCGCGCCATTCATGCGGGCATCCGCAGAGTACTCACGTGCACCATGCGCCTCGTCCGCATCCATCCCATCAAACGCCCCCTGTCCAGCGGGTGGACGGGCCCGGCCGCGGCTGGTCTTCGGCGCCTTGCGCTTGACCGCCTTGATACGTGCGCGCTGCGCTGCCAGGCGCTGCGCGAGGGCCTGCACGTCGCAGAGGTTGTAGTGCTTCATTGCTGCGTATTCCTCGCCGTGCGGGTTGGGCTTGATGCTGACGGGCTTGATGCTGAGCAGGTGTTCCGTGGCCAGCTGGAGATGGGCCCCGGTGTTCAGCTCTGGACCCCGGGCGCCAGCCTGAGACGGCGTGAAGACGAACCTTGAAGTCCTTCTTCGCATCGCTATGCATAATGGACGGCCCCTTAGGCTGCGCGAGCTCGCTTTCCGACGAGCCGCTCGCACGCCCCATCTCCTCCAGTCGCCGCGCAAGGTCTGCGACCTGGCGCTCGTTGTACTTGGCCATGGGGTTCCCGCCGCCGTACGGGTTGTTCTCGACGTCGACCGGCGTGAGCTCTTCGAAATCAAGGTCCCGGAGCTGTAGAGCGACGTCGGTACCTGCCCAGGGGTAGGGTTCCGCGAGTGAACGTACCTTGTACTTCTTCTTTGCGTCTTTCTTCACGATCCAGCGACCGCCGGGAGGCAACACTCCGAGCGCAGGCGGCAGCATGGCGACGGGGAGATGGGACGACGAGAGTAAGCTGCGAGGTTAGGGGCCTGCATGGTCTGCCTGCGTCCGGGTGCAATACACCTGGGGCCTGGACAACGATCACATGTTGACGCAACAGGGGCGAAGTTGTTTGCTCGCGGCTCTAAGGGTGGGTCACTACAACCGTACTCACATCTCTCGGCATCGAATCGGTACAACGGGGGAGGTGTATCTTGGGATTAACCCTGTTTGATCGGTCAGTAAGATACAAGTACAACCGTACCGGCTCCTCTCGTAGCTCTCAATGCATGCCATAGTCATGAAAGATACCCATCACTGGGAGCACCATAGTGAATAGCAGCAAACATGGCGCAAGTAGACGACTCACGCTTAGCATGCGCATCGTCGGGGCTCATACCATCGAACGCGCCGTCCCCGTCCCAGTCGCCGTCATAATCCTCATAGGGGCTCGGGCTCCGCTTCGCACGTCGTCCCTTCTTTGGCGACCGTGCAGGTCGCGAGCTCGAGGCGGCCGCCGAGCTGGATGACGCAGACTGCGTGCGCGCGGCGGCCAAACGCTCCGCGAGTGCCACTACGTCACAGAGGTTGTAGTGCTTCATCGGCGGAAGTCGGTCTCCGTAAGGGTTGGGCTCGATTCTGGTAGGCTTGATGGCGCGCAGCTGCTCAGTCGTCAGCTAGGAATGGCCGGCATGCTCAGCGCGGCCCGGCACGCGAAGAAGTGGGAAGACACCTACACCGTACTCGTTCTTGGCTTTGGTGTGCAGGATCTCTTTCCCATTCGGCTTGGCTAGATCACCATCGCTCGAGGGGCCTGCGGCGGTAGCGGCCTCCTTCAGCCGACGTGCGAGGGCTTGTACGTCGCGTTCGCTGTACTTGACCACAGGATGCGGTCCACCGCGGGGGTTTGGTAATACTGAGAGAGGCGTGAGGCTGGCGAGATCTGCGTCCGAAAGCTTCGTAGAATGAGTCCAATCTGCACGACAGGGCGGCTGCGGGGGATTACCGACCTTGTACCGTTTTCTTGCGTCGGTTTTGAAGATCCAGCTGCCTGTTGGTTGCGTTCGACTGGGAGGCATGGTCGTCGTACTGGGACAAGCTCGTCGTCATCAGGAGCGAGCACAAGTGATATGGGGTCAACTGGTCATGCATCATGACGCGTCCATGGGCAGCTTGAGTGCGTGCGTGACGGTTTCAGATCGTCTTACAGTATCATCTCTGATCATACGCAACGGGTCATCTCATCGATGCGCTCATCGCTTGTGTATGTCGGACTCCTATATATTTTGCGCTCCCGAACCTGCATATGAGTATGGTACAACAAGTAAAAGTACATCTTGAGAAAAATCCAAATTCAAGTCCGTTCAGGAGCTGCTGCTCGATACACTGCGCGCGACAAGGTTAATCAGCGACAAGTACGACTGCAAGGAAGACAAGAACGACACGCACTCATTAATCTTCAGCTTCGTCGCCAAGCAGCGAATCGTCTGCTCCAGAATCATAGTCGGGGTCGTCGCACTCTAGGTCGTAGCCATAGTCGTGCGAAAACTGGTCCGACATGGACCATCCTCGCGACGACGAAGCAACCGGCGCGGGTACATTTCGAGGCTGGACCGGCAGCTTCGCTGTTAGACCCAGCCGCTTCGCAAGTGCCTCGACGTCGCAGACATTGTAGTGCTTCATAGGGTATGGTCCTCCGTGGGGGTTAGGTTCGACGCGCACTGGCTTGATTGCCTTCAGCTGGTCGTTCGTCATCTAGGGGTGGTTTGTCAGTGCTTGATTAGTCTCAAGCACTCACGACGGCGCACTGAATACACATCTTTCGCCCTGCTGTGCAGAATCTCGTCTCCGCAGGGCTTTGCTAGCTCGACCTTTGGTGGAACGAAAGGTGTCTTGAAGGAGTCGCCGTGCAGGCGGCGGGCGAGGGATTCGAGATCGCGTACGCTGTACCTGACTGCGGCATTCCGTCCACCATACGGATTTCTGTCGACGGAGATCGGTGTGATGCTTTCGAGGTCTTTGACAGATAGCTGTATGACGCTTCAGTAGGAAGGGAAAGCGATCGAGTAGTGGAAGTTGTACTCACCTTGTACGTCTTCATCGCCTTTGTCTTGTACATCCACTGACTTTCGCTAGGCGTGATATATGCCGGCTTAGTCTTGGTGCGAGTCGGAGGCATACTACTTGAGGGTGCAACCTGCATTCCCAGAAGACGTGTCAAAAGCATGAGCACTCCCAGGATATACGACGATGTCATCGCCGAAACGCACTTTCGCTACTTGAAGCTGGGGTTTGGCAAGGCCAGGAGAGGACGTCTTTTCAGGAGCGATGAGGGTAAGGATGGAAGGGCAGGAGGGGAGGGGAGTCGTCGAGTGGGAGCATGACGGACGTGCTGCGCGGCGGTCACGGGTGCGCGCCACTCGGTTCGATTCGACACATTTGGCATTTTGAGCCGGTTCGGGTGATATCATCGAAGACAACCGAACTGAAACTGGCCAACCCCCCGAATATACGTCGTTTGCCACTCCGAACTCCGGGGGAACTCCGGCCAGTGGCCACCGAGGCGCGCCTCTCGTGTCCACCACCACATCCCATCCATGCGAACATTTGACTATTGTCAGTAAACTTGCTTGACACAAATCTCTGCGTGTCGCGAACAGTATCTGCGTGGGCTGAAGACGTCGTGACGGCTCGCACAGCATCAACCGTGTTGCAAGGCTCGAGCTGCCGGCGGCTGTGCATCATCGAGGTGAGTACATCGACGTGTACTTCCTTTTGCAGCCTCTGACAGACATATTGCCGCAAGTCAGGCGGCGACATGTGGCTCAATTGAGGCACCACGAATTGTTGCAGCCTGCGCGGTCAGGTACAGCCGGATCGTCGCGCCTGGCAGTACCTCTTGCAGGCACGACAAATGCTTTCTGCGCGCACATATCGACAACATATCGAGCATTTCATTGGTACTAGCTGCTATGCGCCGCTCACGCTGGTATTACCGGATGGAATCGTCAACGGCGCCGCGGGCATTCGGCTAAACTCGCGCTCATGCTCGTGTCGTCCGGACCGGGCACGGCTTCTGACATCGCGTACGCTGCGAATCTTGCTATGGCTCACCTGCTCCGGAGCTCTTGAAAGTAGCGCTGGCTGTACGATGCGCAGTCTCGCATCCTGGCGTCAAAATCAAGCATAAAAGCGCAGGGAATATTTCTGCGCTGCCCTTTCGCCGAACTTGTCAGTCCAACCGATGATGTTCGCACCACTCCTCAACGTCCTGCTTGCTGTAGCAGCGCTGGCTGCCGGCCTCCCCTCTCTCGCCTTACCAGAGTCAACACAGTCGACGAAGATGTGCTCAGACCTCGGCAAGTCCATCATCCCCATCCCGCAGGTTGGGGTGTGGAATGGCACGAGGCAAATTGGGTACCTGTCCATCCTACCGTCATCGGTATATGGCGCGTAAGTACTCCGGTGTCCCATTTTGTGCGAGACCGGTTGACGAGGTCGTCCACAGCGGGTACTCTATCAGTCCCACCACCACCGGCGCTCTGACTGGCGTATACCTATGTGGGAATCCGACGATTGCGAACCCTACCATTCTCAGCGGATCTGTAGGTCTTACTCTCATCGCTCGCACATATCGGACGAGCTGACCTTTTCTCACAGAACGCGTTGAACTTCTCAATACTTACAGTACCGCCATCAGCATCATCGCGCCGAGCTGGCCGGATTTCCGTCCCAATTCTACGAAGTAAGAAGTGTAGCCCATCGAGAGCGCGAACTCAAAGACTGATTCATCTACAGCTGGGCGGTTCTTGGTCCAGCACCAGTCTCCCAGCCTGGTGCGTTGCCAAACACGACGGGCACGCCAATTTGGGTCCAAGGTGCTCCGTCTTATGTCAGTATCACTGCTCTCCGGGCAGAAAAGCTGGCTAACCAAGGCGACGGCAGTGGGAGTCCGCGGTATGGACCGTACAGAGTGGATTCGACAGCGCAGGAAACTACCACAATAAGCTGATTCGTACGTGCACGACCTCAGTCTTGTGGATCTTGCAGCTGACAGCCGCGTTCTGTGACGATAGCCTACTGGGTCAACCAGGACGGATGTAAGTTTGAGTTTCGCGTCTTATTTTTCTCTCGTCTGACGCTCTCTACGTTCTAGCTCGCTGGAACCTGACCATCGCTGCTTCGGCACAAGGGAATGGTTTCGTCCTGACCGGTAACTTCAGAAACTTTATTGCGAGCTACACGGCTCCCTCTACACCCTGGTATGAGGTGGTAAGTATCTCGAACTGCTATCGTTGAGAGACTGCTCATCGTACCCGGTGCTCCCTTCGCAGTTCTTTGCCTTTTAGTAGGCCGTGCGCCCTGCCGCGGCCGCACAAGCATTTCCGGGAGAGCACGATAGATGGCTTCTTTCTATTGCACATATCTTGCGAGAGTGCGGTCTCCGTATATTCTATCATTTTGCTTGCAATTGCTCTATTCCTCGGTGTCTCAGTCTGACGAGCGAGCTCGGGAGGGCGGCCATGGTGGGATCGTGACGGTGACTGTCACGTAGTGCCAGATCATGCCACAAACAGCAAGATCTGGACCCGATTTGGTCGGGTCCCTAGTCTTCGGCGACGTCGACGTCGGACGTCGAAGGCTCGTCCCTCGCCGACGATGACGAACATACCCCCAACGACTCTCTTTTCAACCACCACCACCTCCTCACTTCGCCCTTCGCCTCCTTACCCATCAGCACCATCAGCACCTGCGTCGGCGAACCAAGGATGGCCATCCCAGAAGACGCGACCTTGCGGGCAGCACAGCTGAAGGAGGAGGGCAACGAGCTCTTTAGGAAGAAAGAACACGTCGCGGCGTACGCGAAGTACTCTGAGGCTATCGCGTTTGACGGGAACAACGCCGTGCTGTATGCCAACCGCGGCGCGTGTTCGCTGGCGATGAGAAAGTGAGTGCTAATGTGCTACGTCGTTCCCGTCCAGTCGATAAATGCGAAAAACGATTACACAGGCATATCGACGTCGTGATTGATTGCCAGGAGGTGCGTCGCCCGGGACTGCCCTGTCCTGTCGGGTAGTCCTAACACTCTGCTTTTAGGCGACCAGACTAGACCCGAAATACCTGAAGGCGTGGATACGTCTTGCAACTAGTTCAAAGGTTTGTCTACGATCTTTCACGAGTCATCGCCGTTTGATTATAGTGTCGCTCACTATGTGAAGATCCTAGAGAGACTCGAGTGGAGCAGACACGCCTTCGAGCAGGTCGTATGCCTGCTGACTGCAGAGCCTCTGGCGGACGACATCGCGCTCAAGGAGCAGTGTCAAGCAGAAATCAGCAAGATTGACGTGAGGCTGGCTACAGGGCCTATACTCAATATATGCTGTGAAGATCACCTCAACCTGCAGCCGTGGAAAAAAGCGCGCGAGATGCGCGACGACATCAACGCGAAGGGTGAAGAGCTCGAGCAACATACCAGCGTGCGTTTTAGACGTATATATGCATTAAATCTTGCTACGGAGGCTGATAAGACACGCTACAGGTCCGGTTGCTGTTGGACGCACGCGATGTAAGGATCATATTCGAGCTTCGAACGAACCTCTTTGAACATCCTTGGTAGGAACTAGAAAAGGGGATCAATCTGCTCAAGCAAGTTCGTCGGCCTTTCTTTCCTGAGCAAGAAGATCGGATCATCGGTAGCCCGGGGGTGCGCTCTTCTCCCTTTCCCATCTACCATCAGCTCACGCTGCTCAGGCTTTGAAGCATCTGACTGCAGCAGCGATGATAGATTCCCGCGTATTCCCTCCAGAGATGCCAGACTTCCACGCGAGATACAATCTGCAAGGTAAGTCCTACTTATGCCGCTACATTTCCAGACCATCTCATCCTTGACAGTTCAGCTCGAGTATGCGGAATACGCGGCGTTCTGGGAGCTCGGTGCGCACGCCGTCATCGCAGCTGCAGAGCGCATGGAGGAGGCAGCTGGATGGGATGACGTCGGGCCCGCACTCGCTACTACACTGCGGTACGCTCTGACTCTGAGTCTTTTTTTCCCGATCTCTGACGGTAAACCTTCCAGGTCCTGGGTCCTCCGCGGCCTCTTCCATTCCCTCCAGAAAGGAAAGGCCGAAAGCGAGGCGGCAATCGAGCTGTGGAGCGACGCCATAGAAGTGCTAGAGTGGGCTTTGCCAAGGTGCAAGACCATGTGCGGCGTGGAGGAAGACGTCTTTCAGGTGACGTTCCTGCGCAGGCTTCGATGCCTGCAAATCGCGGAACAAATACATGTCAGTACCCCAGTCCATGCAACCGACCATCATATAGAAATCTGATGTTACTCAGGAGGTTTTTGACGACGAAGAGCGATACTCGCATGAACAGCTTCGGCTTAGTGCACTAGATATTATACGCGATCTAGATTCTACAGAATCTCCGTCCGGTATACCTCCATCGCACAAGCTTGCATTCTACATTTACCCACGCGCTCGCGCGCACGAGTATGTGCTGGTTCACCCTGTGCTTATGAATATTACTGACAACTCACAAGGATTCTGGCTCACTGCGATCAGGCACTAGCGCACAAAGCGTCCACGCAGAACAACAGCGAGAGCGCACGTAAATACTTTTGCGAGGCGTTCGAGCAATACAAGCGCGCCATGCAACTATATCCGCCGGACGACGAGAGATATCAGAGCATGTTTTTGCCACACTTACTGCGGGCAATTCTAACCTGTTCGTTAGGTGCGGGCGCAAACGCCCTCGACCTATTCCTTCTGTCGGGCGCGTACACTGTCCGGGACCTCGTCATCCACATGCGGGCGAACCCGGGGTTGCTCAAGGCGAACGAACTCTGGGGGCGCTACCACGACGCGATAGACCGGCAGATGAGGCTGTGTGAGGCCATCCTCGCCGTGCAGAACATCCTCGGCCAGTACAACGACGGAGAACTCACGCTGGACAGTCCGGCAGTGCGCCCGCCCACGGCCACCCTCGACATGGTGGAGGCTTTCCTTCGATTTCGGCAGCAAAATCATGCCGAGCACTGAGATTTTCGTTGCAGGCTTCGGTGTAAACATGTTGTGGACTGTTCTTTCTTGCCGTGTTCGCAATTTGACGGCTCTACGTGTGATATCCCTGTAATCAGATTTGTTTGTATCGCTCGCGTAATACGTTCTCGTCCGCCCTCGAGCCCCATCTCAGCCTCAGGCGTGTCGATCCAGACGCTAAGTAGGGACGAGACGCGTTTCTCTGATTTAATTCCCAATTACCCTTACCGTGACTCTGGAAAAGATATCCTCTGCGTACTTACCTCTGCTATGGAAGCCCACTCTGCTATGGAAGCCCACGAATCGCACCAGAATCAGGATGTGTCTTCGATACCGATGGCAGTGTCGAAACGTCGCGACAGCCAGCGGATGGCGGAAGCGCCTAGCTGAGAGTCAGCGCGTCCGGGCGCGCTACGCGACTTGCCTCCGTCCCTCACCATGCATCGATTGCAATCACACTCCGTCCACCTTAATGTGGCCGATATTGGATGCTAATATCTTCTGATAGCATTCCTCAATGGCTATATGCGGGTGAGTGGTACAGCTGGAGCCGCATACGGACTAAGTCGTTGCTCACGGTTTGCCAGCATGCGGCTCAAGTAGGAATCCTGGAGACATATGATTGCATGATGCCTTTGCTACTCGTTCTAGCCTAGGACGACGATGAACCACAGTGTTCCTCGTGCCAATACAAGCAGGTGAACGACGATCTCCGGCCAGCTGTCGCCGCGGCGCGTCTTGGTCCTTGCCTTCGCCGATGGATGTCGGACGTGTCGTCGATGTCAACGGTGTACCTGATACACATGACGAGCCGATGCGCCTCTCACTCTCATGCTTCCATTTTTTTTGTGCTCGTATACTGACAAGAACGTGTCTCAACTCCACGTTTGTGCTTCATTGCAGGCACGTGAACTGCTACCGAAGTTCCCCCTCCCAATGCCATCCGTACCTGATCTTACTCGTGAGTCATGCATGAGCGGATGCTTCGTCTTCCTTGTGCCCACCTCACGCGCGTTCGGTAGTCTTTTGACACGCCTCATAAGAGGCGAATCGCAGTCGGTGCTAGCCTCAGCTACCATGCTTCCAGCTCGCCACCGAGCACGTCTACGATCCGAATGTAGATCACTCGCGGAGCTTCTCTGTCCAATGTCAGATGTACTCCTCCGTCCGATGTAGTTGAGGATCTGCGTCTGCTGGCATCGCGCGCCACCCGGATCTCTCGCCTCCCGCGCATGCGCGCTGTTGCGAACCAGTAGTAGGTCTATATTTGACTTTACAGAACAAGAAATCTGACATACGAGGTGAACCCAATAGCTTGTCCGCGCGGCAATGGAAAGCATAAAGGACAGCGCGTCGTAGCTCATGAGCTCCAGCACGCTCGCCTTTGCTAAGTACGTCGAATAGACGGCATCCGAGACGTGTCCAGCTCCATCGATGGTATCCGCCCTCACTCTCAGCTTTGTTCTTGCGGCCGCGGCAACCACAGTCGCAGGCCTGCCGACCATACGAGGCCGTCTCTGTGACATCCTTGACGTTACGCCGGTCGCCCTCGGCACGATCGAAGTCTGGTCTGCGGCTGGAAACCTCGGCTATCTTACCCCTACTGTCTCAGGCACGCTTGGCGGGTGAGCTCTACTTCAGCTTCAGAACCGTGCCCGTCACGATACTGAGAGCGACCATGTCAGCGGATACGGGGTCATCTCCAGCAATCAGAACCAGGCACTGAACGGCGTCTTCGCCTGCGGCGACCCTGGCAACTCACGCAGCCCCGTGACATTGGGCGCAGAGGTGCGCTGTTTGTATAGCTCTCAGTGGTGAATACGACGCCTGACGCACCATCGCAGAACGCACAGACCGTCCCCGGCGACACCGACGATGCTGCCATCGGGCTCATCGCGCCGTACTACCCGGACGGCGGGTCGCCCAACGTCGGCTCAGGAAGCGCAAAGTAGGTCGCTACTCCTCGCTTTGTGCCCGCGGATGCTGACAGGCTGTCTAGCTGGCTGGCCATGGGCCCGACGTACGTGACCACAGACACCTCGCGCCGTGGCTCGGCTCCGAACGGCACGGGTATTATCTTCGCTGACGAGCCGGCGTGGTTCGAATCTAACGTCTGGAGCACGACGGGCTTGATCCTCTCGGGGCAGTCTCACGTTAGCCTCTTTCGTGAGTATCATTGGCTGTTATGTACGTGACACCGCGCTGAGGCTATTGCCCTCAGCGACCTGGACGAACGATGACGCTAGTGGCTGTGAGCATGTCCACCTTTCAGTGCGGACCGAAAGCTGACGGTTCACTGCACCATAGCGACACCGCTGCTGTACTTTGCCGCAATCCCCGATCAGGGGGCCATCGTCGTTACCGGGGACTACGATGCGTTCACAAGTGCCTATGATTATGTCGGCAACTGGGTGCAAGTGGTGCGTGCATCGCGATTCTGCTCCTCGTATGCGTCGCCTAATTTCCGTGATACAAGTGGCTTGTTATCGGGCCGCAGGCATGCGACGGGTGCTAGATACTGCCGATAAATCAGTGGGACCAACGTCGGAGGTCACTCATGGTGCGAGACTGGTGACCGACAGCAGTGCTGGGGTGTAGCCAATAGATCACAAGATCTGACTGCGGTCGAGTATGGCGAGAATCGTATTTCGCTTGTATCCTTTTCTTCAGCTCACAGGTTACAACTTGATATCTGTCCCCCATCCCCGTCCGAGCCACGTAACCTCAATGCCGCTTATTCACCACCATGCCGTACTTCGCCCTCCTCGATGTCCCCTCGAAAGGAATCCTCTAATCCAGTTCGCCGATTTCGCTGTCGAGCCAGCACTCGTCCACGTCCCGCAACCTGGCGATCTCAGCCTCCTAGCGCACGCTGCGCTTTGACGATCTCTCCGGCGACGTCCATGACTCGCGCGTCTTGCGTCACGACTTCCCGCACCGCCTGCGGACCTTTACGAACTGCGTCGAGCGCCGCCCGCGCCCCATCGAGAGGTACGGCGTCCTCGGCCTCGTCATCCAGTAGAGTGACTTGCGCCTGAGCCTCGGTGATCTGGTCTCGGTGATCCGGAAGAGAAGTTCATCTACCAGCACGTCGTCCGCGCGCGCGCGGACTTAGTACCGCGCGGTGTCTGGGTGCACGGTGTTGTGCGCGTCGCCGACAGGCTTGAGCTCGGCTGGCCCCGTTTCGAGCGTCGCCCGGTCTTATGCCCAGCCGTCGCTGGCCATCTTGAGGCGGCACTCCATGTGTAAACGTCCGGGGTTGCCGATGGAGAGGGAGGTTTTCTTGTCAAGCGCGTCGAGCTCAGCCTCCTCCCGAGCGGCCCAGGCCTCGAGGAAGGCAAGCTATTCCGCCCCCTCGGCGCGCTGCTTGCTGCAGGTTTCGAGGTGCAGACCGGGCTCGATGGTGCTAAGGTCAAAGCGCTCCTGTACGTCGTTATATGCGGCCGTGGTCTGCATGAGGGTGTCGGTGAGGTCCGTAACATCCTTCTCAAGCGCAGCGGTGTGTTCGTGGTCGACGGCGTGGACGTCAGCCACAGCAATGAGCAGCGCGGCCTCGGCAATCGCGCCGTCCTCGATCGCCTGGTCGATGTTGGCCTTCACTGCGGAAGTCTCGTGCAGGAGGCGGTCGCGCTCGCCGACCAAGGACGCGCGGTCGGTGCGAGCAGCGACTAACTCTTCGTTGACAGAGGCGAGTTGTGCCTCGAGGGACGCCTCCTCGGCTTGAGCGGCGGCGAGTGTAGCGGCGTGTTCCTGCTCAGCTAGGAGCTCCCGAGCAGTGAGGGCCACGACCTGGAAGACGAGCCGAGCAAGATCCTTCTGACGCTCGATCACCGCGGCTTCGTGCGCGGCAGCCTCAGCAGAGATCTCGTCCTGGAGAGCAGTGAGTGTAGCCTGGGCGGCGAGCGCCTCTGATGCCAGGGTCGCCGCGGCTTGTCGGTGAGCTTGAGTGTACTCGGCGAGTTCGCGCGTGAGCGAGTCCTCCGCCGCGAGTAGAGTTGCATGGTCCGTGTCGAGCGCGTCGAGTTGCGCGTCGTGGTCGGCCAGCTCGTGGAGTAAGCTGCGTTCGACGTCGGCTGCCTGAGCAGCCTCGGAGACGAGTTTGTCCCCGGTCTCCGTCACGCACGCAGAGGCGAGGGCGTAGAGATCTTGGATGTTCTTCAGGTCGGTGCGGAGGGTCTGCTCTTGCATCTCTGCCGCGTAGAGCTCATCCTGCCGCGATCCAAGTTAGTCTCCCCACTCTAACAAATGCACACTACGTACTTGAGCAGCTCGAAGCTTGACCGAGTTGTCGGCGTTCGCCTGCTTCAGACGTTCCAGCTTGATGTCGTTCTGAAGCAGCTGCCCCTCGATAGATCCAAGGGAGATGGTGAGTTCCATCAGAGTCCTGGCCTGCTCTGCGTGGGTCTCCTCGAGCTCCGCGTTGAGCGCGCGGTACTTCGAGATGGTGGCTTCAAGATGTCTGATGCCAGTGACGACCTTGACGACTCTGTCGATGACGCATAGGATAACGAGCTGCCAGTCGGGGATCGTCAGCCTCGCACTTCGCATAGAAATGTGAGCTTACCAAGCAGCCGAGGATGAGCATGGTCGACATGAACCATGGCGTCGCTTCGCCGAGCACGCCCTGGAGGAGCGTGCACCCAACTTGCGGCATGAACCGGTCGAGCCAGTCTCTGAGAGCAAAATAAGGACCGAGGACCTTGTTCAGTACTGGGTACATGGCGGCTTTGTGGAGAGAGGCGTCCGGAGGGAGCGGGCCTGTTATGTATCTGGTGGCTGACTGTCAGCCTCCCTCCGGCTGGCATTTCGAGCTGGGCTGGCAAGCCGGCACCCAGTTTCGCAGGATGGTCTTACGGCCATCGCAGAGCAGTATTTTTTGCTTCTCCGGTGGTATCATGCCGGAAAGTGCGTCGTTCGATCTGAATAGACCGAAGAAGTCGGCCTGGGCCGGCAAGAGCAAAGCGACAGACGTACTGATGACGTGCCCCTGCAAGGCGTCCACGACGCGTCTCTTCTCATTTCTCCTGCGCAGTCTCATATCCATGGTATCTTCTCTAGCATTCAAAGAGGCTGCTGAGGACTGGTCACGCGCGAACTCGTTCTGGTTGTGTCAGGCCAGTATTTGGTACGTGTGCGTGTTGTCTATCAGCTTCGGGCCCTTCCATTATTCAACTTGGCGGCTGAGACATTGGTGACTCCTAGCTGAAGTATAGCGTCCATGCATATCCACGGAAAGGGAGTTGTGCTGTCGTGTAAGGAGGAAGAGAGGAAGGGAGCGAGGAAGCGCCCAGTCGCGTCGCGCGGGAGCAAACCGCGACGCGACTTGTCTCCGCTCACCACGCCCAGACCCTGAAGCTCGAGCTTGAGCCCGCGCAAAACAGCTTGCTGATATTCATGGAACACCCATCACGGCCAGAAACTAGCCACGGAATAATTCTGGTGCAAACATTGCCGGCTAGCCCAAGAGTCGAGAGACCGGTGCTGGCGAGAACTGGCAGGCACCTGTCCGCGTCGGACCACGCACGTCGCTAGTGAGTCATCGCTTCACCTCTCGGTCACTATTTTCACCATTTACACAGATGCGCGCGAACGAGACTTCGAGCAGGCTCTCCCGCATGGAGTCACATCTTCAAAAAGCGCGTCGGCGTCGTTCGCCGCCCTTGATGGCGCATCAAGCGCGCCGCAAAGCGACGTCCGGGCACACACTGCCCGTCTCCGGACGCGATACGGAACCTGATGGACCTTGCTGTCATCCCGCCCTGGCCTTCTTTTAACATTCTTGTAGCCGCGAAGGGCCATATTGTCGAGTACGGGTGCCTGGTGCGCTCCTACACCCAGTCACTTCGCCTCGAAATGTCCAACGACGCGGTCATGCAAGCCCGTGGAGTCTTCGAGCGAAAGGTGCAACTTCCGTATAAAAGGGCGTGGAGGACGTTGGACTCCCTCAGATACAGCAAAACCAGCTTTTCTACCCACAAGTCTCGCCACGATGTTCACCGGCGTCCAGTTCGTTGCCCTCGCCGTCTTCGCGGCCGTCTATGCCGGTAAGTTGTCCTTATCACTGAGCATCGAGTCGATACGACCTCTATCACAGTGCGAGCGGATCTGCCTGCCAACTGCGCTCGTAACTACACCGTCTTTCTGATGGACACTTGCGACAAGATCTCTGCTAACGAGAACGTCTCTACGTGCGTCGCCCCCCCTCGATTTGTCCGCAAAAATGCTGACAATGGGCTCGACACGCTGCAGGTACCAGCTCCCGCACGTCAACCCGCAGATTGACGCGGCTTGCGACAACCTCGGCGAGGGCGAGGTGCGCGCAACGACAGTAGCATGTATCATGCAGCTACGCTAACACTACGGCCCAGCCGCTTTGCCTCGGCATCACGGGCCAAGATTGCACGACCACCTATGTCATCAAGGACGGCGACTACTGCGCCTTGATCGCGGAGGACAACAACGTTGACCTCAGCACTCTGCTGGCCAACAACCCCAACATCGACAGCGAGTGCAGCAACATCTACCCGGGCGAGGTAAGACGAGATCTGCTGCGCTGTTGCGGACGCTGAGATTTCCTACGAACAGGTCTTGTGCACCGCCACCACCGTCGTTCCCTACACCCCTTGAGTGTCCCTTGCGCGACTTTGGTCGGGTCATGAATGTTTCTGGGCAGGCGAAGAAGGTTGGCTTCGCCTCAAGTAGTTATGGACGAGCTCGAGCCATTATATTCTGAATGAATGGTTTTACGCGGCTCCTATACACGCGATACAGTTTGCCATGCTTCATGGTCAGTAATTTCGAGTGGACGATGCAAAGCAGCAAAATGGCCACTGGCCACCGCGGTCAAGGACGCGCGCGCCTGCTGAGTGTAAATTCTGGTGCTTCGAGCGTAAATCTAGCCATTCGGCCTTTTTCGGTTCGGTTGACGCGTGTGACGCGTTCAATTTACGCGCTTCGATCATTCGAACTGGTTCGATTCGCTGCGCGCCTCTGTGGCTTCGCGCGACGCGCGCAGGTTGTGGACGACGACGACGACGCATATATCCAGCTCGCCAGCGAACGCTGCATCCATTCGATTCCAATGCCGACCATGATTATGCTGTGCTGAATGTCTAGCGTGAGTCTCGTCTCCGGAGAGTTTGATACAGGTGGTACGTGCTGCTCGTCGCGTCTGGTACTGTAACTGCTGCCCATATACGATCCAGGATCCGTTCTCGAATGCCCGTCGTCAGTATGTCCGTAAACTTCACCGCTGGGAACGCTGCTGGAACGTGACAGCGCTCAGCGCAGCAATGCTTCTCTCAAGTTCCGGACCCAGGCTTTCCAGGCAGGCGAAGCCTGCAACGTCATATCGAGCCCTATCGTGACTCTACGCATCCATGCCGCACCGAGTGTGAACCGCTCAGTAAAGGACGCACGAGGCCCTTCGTATCTCGCGCCTGTACGAAGGTTAACGTTCGTCCAGGCACAGAGAGTCAAAACTCCTCTTGTCAGAATGTCAGATGCCCGACACCCGAGAGCCCTTGGGTTACGGCATTCACAGCATGTGGCGGTCAATATGCGGCACGCAGGAGAATCGTCATGTACCCTCCAGGGTTGCGGGCATGCAAGCCCGCGCATATTTCGTAGGATGAGCATATACTCATGATCTTCCGGATGTTCTGACCTCGTTCTTGCCAACAGAGCAGGACTGGGATGATTGTCATAATTGTAGCTCTGTGTCTGTTTGCAGACATCGCTGCCGGTAAGTCTGCCTTGTGACGAGCGTTTTATGAACTCAGTCTGACCTGTGGAATCGTACAAGCGCGGCTGGCGGCAGACTGCGCTCGAGCGTATGTCGTGGAGGAGAATGACACCTACGACCAGATTTGTGCGGAACTGAGTGTCTCGACGTGCGTGCATCGCATCCCCATAGCCAGAGCAACTCGAATTGACTACTCGCTTCGTTAGGTTCCAACTCGCACACGTGAACCCCCAGATAGACCCTGCTTGCGATAATCTGGTGGCAGGAGAGGTACGTTCGAGTCCTGCATGGCCTGAAAGGACGTGATATGCTGACAAAACCGGCTTCGGTAGCTACTCTGCCTCGGCATTACGGGCCAGGACTGTGCACTAACCTGGGTTGTTGAAAACGGCGACTCTTGCGCCTCGATCGCCTATGACACGAACATTGACCTCAGCACACTTCTCAGAAACAACCCTAATATTAACGCTGCATGCTCCAATATTCACCCTGGAGAGGTATACCTCGATCAGGCTTGTCGGACGTGCTACTCATTCAGTCCTATCTGCAGGTGTTGTGCACCGCAGCGACCGATATCCAGTACTCCTCTTGAATAGCGCTTCGAAATTCCCCAGGTCCGAATCGGCGAAGACGCGAGTAGAGGAGCGGGTGCGCTGGCTGTATCGAGGGCTCCTGGTATGATGGCTCACTCGCGCCTGTCATGCCTCGGTGTCTATGCCACAATTGAAACGCTCATTGATCTTAATCGCCCTCTGACAGTGCTGAGTTACTGAGGAAATTCACGGGAGGCATGGTCCGCCTCCACCATCTTACCTCAAGCGACGCCACGAAGCCGAACGTCGTGACTAACGGCACGTCACGATCCCGAACTGAACTTAACCTCGTTCCTCCACCATGAGTTCCCCATCTTCACAGGCTCCCGCCTTGCAAAAGCTAGCCCTCCCCAACAACCGCTCAAGTGCAGCGCTCTCCAGTGGCGACCGGTCGTCAATCGGATCAAGTCATCGCCTCAAGCCTACAACTTCTATTTGTCGACAGCTTGTGGTATTTTTGAGACCTGGCGGCTCTCGTTCTTCTGCTGAAGATGTTGTCTAGAATGTGCCGGGGCTTCTCATGCTATCCGTGTAATGCACGCACAGCCTGCTTTGGCGTTCGGGCGGAGGTACTCCGGCAGGGTGAGTCTGACAGCACGTGCTTTTGGAGTGTTTTCTAATATAATTGGCCGACAGAGACGTGTATACTCGGAAGCAGTGCACAGGATGCGCTGCTGAAATCAGACTGCGCCCGCAGAGCCCCCGAGTACATCGTATTTTGTCATTGGCGCGGTAGCATCACTGCCCACGCCTCGCGGGGAGGAAACATCACATGCCGAAGAACACACCGCCTATGCTCGGCGGAGACACTGCCTACAGATGGCATATTCTATCAAGTACGGTTCTCGACTTTCTACATACCATATACCACAGCCTGACACTGCCATGATTAGGATGCGCCCGCTGGATCGCTACCATCTATGTCTCGGCACCTTTATCCGCCAGAGCGGTGATATGTTTCTCGATATTTAAAGTCGTCTCTCATGCTCTCGCAAAACATAGCGATTCATTTCTCTCGCTACAACATTCGCCTTCCAGCTGTCATCCCTGTCTTCCCATATGCAACGTTCACCTCTGGAAGTCCTCGAACGGGCTAAGTTACAGCTCCTCCAGTTGCCGCGGGGGATCTCACAACCACTAATTCCTGCCTTCACAACACTCCAACTCCACCGCGTCACTTTGCCTCAACTAGAGGGTTTTCGATTGGCATTATCTGAGTTGCACCCGTTGCATCTGCTGGACCTTGACACCATTTCGTGGTCGCCCCACTCTTGCCCGCCGCTGCGCCGCATCGCATACCGTCCATCACGAGCTCGCCCACAAATTCTGCGTATCGAATCCCAGCGGGATTGGCTGGACGATCCATCCACCATTGGCCTCTTCGCGTGGCTGGCTCTGTCTGGAGCAGCCGCTTCACTCATCGAGGCACATCTCGACTACCTGATGATACTCAATACGGACATGCTGTTGGCGGTCAGCTCCGTAATCAAGGCATCCAAGAATTCCCTGCGAGGGCTGTCCCTAAGCTTCGGACCCAAAGTGGATATGCTTCCTGGTACGTGATGCGCTGTAATACAGATGGTAGAAGCCCTCAATTAGCTTTTCGCAGTCGCCGAGGCGGTTTCGTCGTGCAGCTCCCTGGAGGTGCTTCTGCTGAAGATCCCATACCATGATCTGGCATTTTCTAGCCTCTTATCCTGCCTCGAGCGCACGTGCGCAGCCTCGCTGAACAGACTGTACCTCAAGTTCGATTGGTACCGAAAGAGTGGTCATGAGCCCACGCTGTCCCAGCTGTTGAGGCTGGACAGCATTCTTCAGGCCCAGCACCACAGGTCCCTGGAGATGATCTCAGTCATCCGAGTCGGTATCAACGCACATCGATTCTCCTGGGGCAACGTATATCGCGACCAGGTGTACGACCTCGATCTGTGGCATCCGCTCGTCAAGGCAGCCCTTCCCAAGACCTTCGAGCGCGGTGTGCTCGCTATCTGGGACGACGATGATATCAGCCAAGAGCCTTCACTGCTCAACCCCCATCTACCCATGCCCGAGCTGCCTACCGAGGTCAACGAGCGCATCATCAACTTCGTTGCAGGCGACGTCGATTCTGCGAGGACGCTACGCGCGTGCGCGGCTACATGTCGATCCTGGAAGCTTAGAAGTCAGGCCCATCTTTTCCGTTCGTTGCGCGTAGTATCCTCTCCGGCGCACGTAAATGGTGTAGACAACCTCGTCACACTGCTCAGACAGAACGAGGCGCTGCAGTCTTTTGCACGCACCCTTGACGCAGTCGGAGGGGAGGAGGACTATCCGACGCTGCAAAATATTCTGCTCAGCCTCGCCGGCCTTCTTCCGCGGCTCACCGACATCTCTTTGGCCCGCGGCATATTGTACCGCCCCCCGCGAGTCTCCTTCAAGACCTGCACCCAGACCTTCGCCACCGTGCGCAACCTCACTCTTCACACCGTGACGCTCTTCTCCGGGCGCGACCTCCAGGAGGTCATCGCGGGCCTCTCAGGCTTGGAAAAGCTCACGCTGACTCACCTGAGCTGGCACGACCCGACTGCCCACTCGACCTTCCCTACGCACAGGCCGCAGATCTCTCCCCTCAAGGAGCTCTTCATCGGCGCCGATACTGCGCAATGGCTCCGGGACCAGCGCTCTGCGAATCTCGTGCGATGGCTCGCCAATTGCGGTGCGGTCAGTACGCTCAAGGAGCTGCATCTCGACTGCATGATGATACTCGAGGCTGGGCTGCTCGGCGCCGTGCAGAACCTCGTCCTGGCGGCGAAGGACACGCTTCAGCTCGCATGCCTCTCACTCGGTCCAGATATGGAACTTTTGCAAAGTGAGTAGTTACTGTCGGGCCAGGCATCTTCAGAGAGCTGACGTCCAGTCTCTGGCAGTGGCTTCCACTATCGCCCAATGTCCTTCGTTGCGCATCATCGGACTTAGGCTTCCATACCTGCTTCACTGCTTTGCTCCCCTAACGACCTTCATCGAGTCTCTACCCGCGAACTCCACGGAGATGTTGATTTTATCTCTTCTTCAGGACCGTTCTACCGAAGCGCCAGCTATATCCGATTGGCACCAGCTCGACAAGGCCCTACACGACGCCATGGAAGACAAGAAGCTACCACAGCTCGGGAGAATCGCGGTTGGCAAACTCTGTGCACAGTCTGATCCACGTCAGCCGCTCGTGTGGGGCAACGCTTATCCTCCGCTATCCTACAATGAGAAACGTTGGCAGGAGGAGCTATCATCATTGATGCCTCACATGTCAAAACGACAATGTCTCTCCTCTATCGCCAAGAATGGCGAGATCTTACCTATCTTACCCGGGTTACCTATCAGTCCATGGGACATGGTGAGCGTACTCTCTGATATCTCGATGACGCCATGCACTGACGAACGGGAGAAGACGTACGCGCCGTTTCAAAAAATTACGCCGCCGCCGCCGTACCGCTACCAGGATAATATAGCGTGCGACTCGCGTTGGGAAGGACGTGTGGTCACTCAGACGATCATCCTACCGTGTGTTCAGACATTGGAAGACGGCACCGAAGTCTCGACGGAGATCACGCTTGACATGCCCATAGTGGTTGTCCCTAGAGAAGGGGTATCGTCCCAGCCTCACGACCAGTGCACCGTGGCCTGATAATGTGCATATCATTCTGGAGCGTGCGTATGTACTAGGGTATAACACCGAATTACAGAAGTTACAATGCGGAAGAGAGGAACTATTCACAGCCACTATGATCCAGATACATGCGGAATTGTTGCGAGGCGAGAAAGCAGAATGTGTAAATGAATGTGGGATGCATGCGTAAAGAAGACCCTGCGAGAAAGGAGAGTGGGAGGAGAGGCACCTCGGGGTGCCGGTCTAGCCGAACCTGCGTGGCGCGCCGACGAGACCCTCGATCGACTGGTGCTCGAGCTCGTGCCGCGCCTTCGTGATGGCAGCGTGCATTTCCTTCATGGCGTTGCCGAGCTTAACACCGAAGCGACTGAGGATGTCGCGCTGCCACGCATCGTACTTGGCGTTCACGCGCGCTTGCACCTGCTCGTAGTCGATGATACATACGCCGAACGACTTCTGCGTTTCTGACGTGTCGAAGGTAGAGCGCGCCTTCTTGATCTCGGTTAGCAGCTGCTGCCAGTGCGCAAGGTCGTCGCCGAGGCGGTTGAAGACGTATTCTGCTTCGAGGTCCCAGAGCGACTGGAACTGGAACCATTTGCCGACGTACTCCTTCAGCTGCTGAACTTTGGTCTCAATGAGGGAGAATGGCCGCTCTAGCGTGTTATCCGGGAAGCGAGTTAGCTACGGGACCATGATTAGCGAGAGAGCATTGTAGGCGCTGGAGATGCGCGTACCAATGAGGTGTATGTCGTCTCTGCGGCGATATTGCCCTGCATCTGCAGACCGATCTCGTATCGTGAACTCTGAATGCGTCGGAGACGGCACACAACACCTGACGAAGAGAGTATGAGGCATGAATGAGGCAGAGTATTAAGACGCTGCTCACCGAGCCAGTCGTGCAGCTGCTGGATCCATGTCTTGCGCGCATATTCGATTGGCGGGTCAAGGAAGATGACCTGATTCTGTATCCGGATTTCATGAACGATAGGCTTCAACGTCATGTGTCCTTCCAGGAACTACAATCAAGTCAGAGACGCGTTAACAACCAAACGGGCGCTGACAGACCTTCTCCTCCTTTTGCCGCTTGTCGGTGCGACGCTTGTTAGCGGGTTCTCTTTGTAGGAGCTCCCGACGACCATCCACGTCTTCCGTGCGATCAAACTCCGTGCAGAATACCTGGATGATTTGTGCCAATCGCTGAATGAGAATACTCTCGATCTTCTGATCCAGCTCAGCTACCCAGTGCTCGAGGTTAGCGTAGCCCTCGAGGTTGAGCCTATCAATCTACAAGAGTTGGCATCAGAATGTGGTGGAAATCGGCAGTGAAAACGACATACAGCAGCTTGTATCCTGGTCAACAGCTCCGAGAATGCTTCATGCGTATATGAACAAGTTGACAAGTCTTCCACTGCGCGGAGAATGTCCTTGTACAGGTCAATGACGTTGTTGGTCTTGTCCTGGAGTACGGAAACCACACTGGCGAACTCGCGGACAAACTGTATGTGACGGTTGTCGCGGGTTTCGCTCGAAGCGACGTAGCGCGCGGTGTCGTACTGGTTCACGAAGTAGTCCCATCGGATATTCATGCCTGGGGGCTGGTTCAGCATGGGATGAATCGCGACGAGGGAATCGTCTAACCTCTCGAGACCATCCTCTGAGCTTCATTTCGATACTCAGCGACCAGCCACTCGATGCCCTTGTTGCTGTCCACGAGATCGAGAGTTTGCCCGTACGTACGCACGGTCTCCATCAAGCTGACAGCGTGCGGATATACCCGCTTCGCATCCTTGGCCATGTTCGTGATCGCGTGCGGCACCTGGAAGTTTTGCCACAGCAGATTGCGAACCTCCTTGAACAACGTGATAATCTGTGGGTCGAAGTTGACGGCAAGCTGGAAGCCTCCACCGCGCAGGCGAACGATCTCGAAGAGGCGACCGTTGACGCCCATGTCTCGCCGGTTGATGTCGTGCAGCCATGCCTCGAATACTGGACGGGTGTCGAGCTTCTTGCGGAATGCCTGGCTTTCGGACTGCAGCTTCTGGCCCTCGGCATACAGCTCCCAGCCTTTACCCAGGACGTCTTCGACGCGCTTCATGTACGTTTGAAGCTGACGGTCAATCTGCTTTGCCCAGATGATTGCACCAGAAATCGGTGGCAAGTCGCGCATCTGAGACATATGGTATGCCTCCGAGAAACGATACTGCGTCTTGAACTGGAGAAATTGTCAGACTGAGCCCGGTACATTCTGGTAATCTCGCTTACCTTGTGGTGAAGCCGCTGGATATCCTCTTTGACGGAGTCAATGAGCTGTGTCTGGTACTCTTGGATAGCACCGCGAATCTATTAAAGCAGCTGAGTGCATATCCGTCGCTTAGAGACAAAGTCACCAACCTTCGGCCTGACGAACAAGGCGTTGAACTTCGAGAATACCCTGAACATCTCGTTCGCGTTGCGCGCCGTTCCAAGTCTGTCGCGCAGACGGGCGATGATCTGGTTCTCCACACGAGCGACATGCTCGTTGTATGCGTTCTCGGCGGCGACCCAGATCTCGCTTCCCTCTACGTGCAATGTGTCAGCTGAGCACGACGCGTCAGACGACCTGTCAAAACTCACCGACTGACACGTCAAGGACGTCAATCCGCTTCATGACCTCATACGCCTCCTTGACCTCCTCCTCCATGTCCACACCGCCGATCTCGGTCCCCACGCCAGCGAGACCCTTCGTCGGCGCGGTCATGACCGCAAGCTGCTCGTGCTGCTTGCGCCAGTCGCGCAGGTAACGGATGCGGTCCTGCAGCTTCGCATGCGCGGGCACGACCTTGATGGGAATGAACTTCTCGGAACGCTTGCGCGTGACCTCGCGCGCGACGTTCGTGAACTCCTTGATGTGGTCGTCCCACGTCCGGAAGATGTTCATCGCCTGGCTCAGGAGCCGTTCGAACGTCTCGTATGGGGTGTAGAGGAGCCGGTGCGAAGTGAGGACGCGCAGGAGCTGGTCGTTGAAGTCGCGCGAGATCGCCTCCACGAGGGGAAGCGCACGGCGGATGGGGTATGGGGACAGCTTCAGCTTGCGGTTCAGGTGCCCGAAGATCATGACGATGGACTCTTGAATCTTGTCGAGGTCCGTCGCCGAAAGTAGTTCGTTCAGAGGGAAGTCCTTCATGAGCTGATTGAACTTGTGGACTGTGACGCGTGAGCAAGTCGTCATCATGCATGCCGTGAGGACTCACCTGTGTCCGTCGCGTCCTTGAGACCAGTGTCCGCAATGAAACTGACGGTAGCGCGGAAACGCTTCGCGTTCCGTAAACAGTCCATCACCATGTTGACCTCGTCACTGCGCAGCTGGTTCTCGATGCCTTCCAACGCACGCTCCAAGCTCAACCAGAAGTTGATCTCCTGCGACGCCGTTCCCGATGAGACGTCTCGCGACAGTTTCGTCACGGCCTGGATCGACTTGATCCATTGGTTTACGTGGTTGTGTAGGGTGTTAAGGAAAGTGGAGTCGCTGAGCAGTTTAGGTGGTATATCGGAGAGACTGGGTCGGTTGCCTGCCGCCCGTGCTTGTTCTACAGCGCGTTGAATAACAGGATGAATGATCAGGTGAGTCTCCGGTATCTCAACATTCTGCTGTAGATGAAGGAGGGAGAGTTCCAGCTCTGCGAACTTCTTCTTTGTCATGGGAATACCTAGAGCATGTTCAAAGGTGTCTCGTACAGGGACGGTAGTTGGACCACATACCCATCTTGGAGTCACCTTCCTTCCCTTGCCCCCGCGAGCCCACAAAGGCCTCGAACCATGGCTTCACAGCAGAGCTAACGACCGCATGGAGGCTTTCGTACGGTGTCTCGTCACCGCCAAACAAGTTAAGCACGTGCAGCTGCGTCGCGAGCGGCGATGTGGAGTCTAGTGTAGGCCCACGTTTGATCAAGGCCAGTGTAGTGACGTGCGATGGGTGGTAGGTGAGCTGAGGCGTAAGTGAATACGAGTATGTGGGAGGTTGGTCATCTACGACGCGTCAAGGATGGATATGAGAGTCCCGATGACAGCAGAACGCACCCTCTGCCTCGTCTTTCTTCTTCACAACGTAAATAGATCCACCTCCCTCGCCGGCAAAGCGGGAGACGCGTTCATCAAACTCATCGTCAAATATGGATTCCAGCTCTTCAGGTAATGCACCGAGCAGAGGGGGAAGCAGCGCAAGCATATATGAGCGAAAGACGGCGGGGTCGAATGCTATCGTTGGCTCGACTGGGCCGTCCTGCAGCGCGCCGTTCGTGTGTATCCCGTTCGAGCCATTCATGAGTGCTGGTTCCACCGCTGCCATAGTTTCGGACGAGTAATTATTGGCGGTAGGAGGTGCTTCTGACGTCCTACGCGGCGGGGCTAGCTTGTCCCTGGAAGTTCTACGGAGCGTCCACCCAAACCCTCGAGGAAGTGGCTTGCGGTGACTGGTGAAGTACTGTGCGACAGGAAACATGACATGTCAGACAGTGGGACCAGGTCGCGGCATACGCAAACGCACTTGAGATCAGAGGGCAGACCCACTAGGATGTGGTGCGGTCGCCGTGAGGTCGGATGTCGTGAGTCCTGGAGGAGTGGAGGCCGTGGTCGACGACGAGGACAAGTCCAAAAACGCGAAGCTCACCGCGTCAAGCGGAATCAAACTCCGATCAAATGCCCTTCCCCAACGACCACGACGACGGCGACCAGCTTTTGTGCAGCGTTCTCGACGATGTCTATTGCCAACAAGACTGCTATGCAATTTCCACCAGGCTATGGAGCGGCATATTCTACATATACATCTGGTATCGGCTACTTGGCATACGTGACTAGGGTATTATCATCCTTGATGACCTGGAGCAGGATCTTCTCTGGAACCTTGCCAAACCACCAGACCTCTACCTCCTTCGACGCGTCGAAATTCGGAGCAACCTTGGACACGTCCTTCGCATGCAGGATAGTGAACTCCCCCGACTTCGCTGACTTGCTTTCGAACTTGTCGACTGCAACTCGGGCGTTCTGGTGCTGCTCGCTGTGGTCAAATGGCTATGCCCGTGTCAGCGCACGCAAGGACCTTATACCGCTGCTGGCTACTCACTACGTCGTAGACCCATGTGTCGACCTCATCGTCAGGCCTGTCATTGATCAGGATGTCGGAAATTGTCAATTCGCTGACATCCAGGCAAGACAGCAGGACCTGGAGGCCTGAAGGGTTCGCTCGCAGCTCCTCAGGAGGATCTTCCGCCTTCTTGTCGTAGTCCGGCTGGCGGTCATGGTAGACGAGGACCGTGCCGTCCTTGGCGGTGCGCGCGTCGAGCACCACCCAGAAGTAAGGGTAGTAAGGGTTCTCCTCTGCGGTAAAGTGCTTCAGGCAAAGCTCATGGAAGTCCTTGACCGTCGCATCTGCAAGCCCCTTCAGCTTCTCTCCAGCAGGCGGCGAACGCGCGCGGTGCACCGACCTTTGCGGACGGTACGATCGACGTGGATGATGTAGCCCTGGGCGTACTGCCTCCCCTTGGCAGACTCGTCCTCGAACTTCTGGATGACGTCTTCGGGCAGTGGGTCCTTGAGGAACCCTGCGACCACAAATTTGTTGGCGAGGATCTCGTAGCCGACTCTGTTGTCGCCGCTCATGCTATGTAGATGGTGGGGCGCGGGTGGTATCTGATACAAGTTGTACCTCGGAGTGCAATCCTTTATACTATTCGATTTGCCGCTCCGCGCTCTTAAACTCGGTATGATGCACGGTATCATGTGCCTTTGACAGCGAGCCCCATGGTATGGAAGTAAGCTGGTAGCCCAAGATGAGGTCAAGAGGAAACCGCGCATGATGCGCCAGGATGCGCCTTCCAAGCCTCGTCGGGCGGACCTTGCCCAGAGCGATGAAATAGCAGAACGCGACTCTCACTTTTCGTCCTCACTCCCACCGACCCCGCTCCCGGAATGCTTGGACGAGTAATACGCCTGCGAGGACGTCCCGTCCGTCCAGCCACGTTCCACTGCGCATCGCAGTTCCATTCCTCTGCGGCGCGGTGGGGCAAGGTTCTGCGGACCTTCAAACTCGCAGACATTGGCGAGGGCATAACGGAATGTGAGGTCATTCGATGGTGCGTGTCTAGAAATCGTGCCACCTTCTGGAAGTTCAAACTTGCGCGACGTCCAGGAACGTGAGCCCGCCAAACCAGGTCGCCGCGTTCGATGCGCTCTGCGAGGTCCAAAGCGACAAGGCGAGCGTCGAGATCACGAGTCCGTTCGATGGAGTGGTGAAGGACCTCCTCGTCAAGGAAGGCGAGGTTGCGAAGGTCGGCGAGGGTCTCTGCATCATCGAGGTCGACGAAGAGCAGGCTGGGGAAGACCAAGGATCCAGCCCGCCCCCGCATCCGGCTCAAGAAGCGGCGCAGAGCAAGGACTTCTCCGCGGAAACGCCTGCACAACCGTCACCAGACGCAGCGAAGCCTGCACGCAGACACCACCCGTTGGACCCCAACGCTCCGGCAGATGTCAAAGCTGCGCTGGCTCAGGCCACGAACGCGGAGAACGTGCTCGCCACCCCCGCCACTCGTCACTTTGCTCGTCAGAGTGGCATAGATCTTGCCCAGCTCGCTCCGGGGAGCGGCAAGGGCGGCAGGGTCGAAAAGCGCGACGTTGAGACGTATCTCGCGCGAGGCCGTGAACCTAAGGCTGCACCAGGAGCGCAGGCCGCACCGCAGGTCCAGCAGGCGGAAGATTTGGTGGTCGAGCTGGGGCGTACTCGCTATGGCATGTGGAAGGCGATGACCAAGGTGCGTCGTACCATGTCATATTCTTAGTTCCATGGACTCATGCCTACGCTGTAGAGCTTGGAGATTCCACACTTCGGCTACTCGACCACGCTAGACTTGACCACTTTGCACGAGATCATGCCGGTCCTGAACGCGAATATCCCTGCTCGCTACCTGCCTCCATCCGCCAAACCTTCGCATCCCCCGGCAGTCTCGCCAACGGCGTTCTATGCGCAGCCTAGTCCGCCTGCCGTCGAGCCTTCCGCGCAGTTCTCCAAGCTCACGTACCTGCCCGTCCTACTGAAGACGCTGTCGAAAGCCATGCAAGAGTGGCCGCTCTTCCGCTCGTCGATCACGCCCTCGTGGAACGCGGCTTCGGGCGAGAAGCCGACGCTGACACTGCGCCCGCACGCAGACATCAGCATCGCGCTCTCGACGCCGACGGGCCTGTACACACCGACGCTGCAGCGCGTCGACACGCAGCACGTGTACGCGCTCGCGGGCCAGCTCAAGCACCTCTCGCACCTCGGCCGGCAGGTACCCAGCGGGCTCACGCCCGCGGAGATGCCGAAGCGCGGCGGTACACTCACAGTGTCGAACATCGGCGGCATCGGCGACGGCGACTCCGCCTCGCCTGTGCTCGTCCCTGGCGGCGGCGTCGCCATCGTTGCCATTGGCCGCGCGAAGTGGGTCTGGGACGTCAACCGCGGCGACGGGAAAGGCGAGCGCCGCCTCAAGGTCGGTATCAGCTGGAGCGCGGACCACCGGGTTGTCGAGGGTGCCGAACTCGTCGCGTTCATCGAAACCTGGAGGAGCTGGGTCGAGACGCCACAGAGGCTCATCGCTGAGGGTGTCTAGACGACACTATATCGTCCACATTGACTCCGCACCCTGTAAGAATCGTTGTATTAAGTAATATCATTGCACATGCTATTCATCGCTGCACTCGTTCGCTAGCTCTGCCTATAGCATGCCCAGCACAGGTGGGCGTCGCTCGAGGCAAGTTGAAAAAGCTTGCGCTAGTTCGCAGAGCAACTTTTACGCTACGGGAGTATTTTCGAATGAATTAGGAATTCAACCATTGAATGCAGTGCAGATAGTCGTGCCATAACGTGTTCCTGTTCACCTCGAAGAGTACCGGTGGTCGAGGAAGGTGCCAGACCCGAACTCAGACTCGAAGGGTGTGAGTCGGAAGAGACGCGTCTAGGTCCACGAACCGGTTCGAGTGATCGGGACGCGTCGATCGAGCAGGCTAACCGAACCAAAATGGGCCAAACCCCTGAATTTACGCGGGGTGCGTAGATTTGACACTTAGCAGGCGCTTAGTGTACCAGTGTTGATAATTCTGACAATTCGCCCGCAGTCAGTTTTGCACCATTTAGGCAGCATCGTATATCGCACATGTAGACACTATTGCATGCACAGACTCTTCATAGCGAAGATTATAGTTCCAATAATTAGTTTGGTGCCACTACACGTTCAACCAAGGTCACCACCGATCGTGCTGCGTACAAGCTCGTCTTAAGAGGTATAGGGGATGGTACTGTTGGCAGTACACAAGACCTATTCACCAAAACAATCAGATGAATGGAACATTACAAAAGAGATCACCCTACCTCGCCAGGATAGATATTGCTGCAGTCGCTGTTGACGTTGGGGTTGTTGGCATGCAAGACGCTCACGTCGATGTTGCTGTTCTGCGCGATCAGCGCACAGTTGTCGCCCGACTGGATGACATAGTTCGTCGTGCAGTCTTGGCCTGTGATGCCGAGGCAGAGCGGCTGGCCACAGTGTCAGCTGATATTCCCGGGACGCTGCATGGGCGCGGAGCTCACCTCGCCCTCGCCGAGGTTGTCGCAGCCCGCGTCAATCTGCGGGTTAACGAGCGCGAGTTGGTACCTATGATACGTCAAGAGCTTTCGTCAGTAATCTTGTAGATTATGGGTATGAGAGTAGCTTACGTAGAGACGTTCAAATTAGCGGAGATCTTGTCGCAGGTGTCCATGAGGCGGACGGTGTAGTCGCGAGCACAGTCCGCAGGCAAATCCGCACGAACTGCAGAAGACGTCGTATCCATACGATACACTCAAGGCCAGGACCACTCACCAGCAGAGACGGCCGCAAAGACGGCGAGGGTAACGAGCTGGAGGCGAGTGAACATCGTGATGAGGTTTGAAGGCGAGAGAGAAAGCAGGGACTGTTGGCTCTGAGGGCACAGAGGCGTTCTCGAGCACTTTTATACGCAGCTCAATCGTAGTTTCCGACGACCGCGCGGCCTCATGTGACCGCGTCGCCCGCCCTTTTGAGGAGAAATGACTGGGCAAAGGAACGCCTTCGTCCTTCGCGACCGCAAATTGGTCTCTGGAAGCCAGCGCATACCTCCGCCAAGGGCAAGAGCGGGACGACCACGCAGTCCATCAGCTTCTTCGTCGCGTCCGGGAACGCGCAGCGTGTACCCGACCGTCGCTTCGCGCCGCGCCTGATGCGCCATCAAATCGGCGAGCGACCGCGACGCGCCTTTAGGCAATGTGACTCGAGTGCGGGGGATAACGCGGCGATTTTTGCTTGCGCGCACCTATCTGAGGCATGAGGCAGCGTTCGAGAGACGGGGCGATGACTCACAAGCGATGTGCATGCAGGAAGATCGTGGCCGTCGTCGCTGGCGGACTTGGACTGGCTGGCGAAGCTGGACGTCTGAATCGTTCAGTGGCAACTCCTTGATCGAAAACTGAGCGCAAGGAGAGGGAAAGCAGCTTCATTTTCACGCGGAGAGTGTTCGCAGATAGCCCGACGGAGGACCAACATACTTACTGGACGTCGTTGGGTGGTGCCAAGAGCTACAAGTCGCGTCACCTTCCGCTAAGTTAAAAGCAGCACGCGAATGGGCGCTTATCCGCTTTCCCTGCTTGGTCTCTTCCCCTTCGCCGCGAGTGACCCGCTTGCCTTCTACATTATGCACCCACGAAATTGCACTTGATGATGCGCTTGCAGTGTATGATTGGCATTATTTTGCGCTGATATTGTGCAAGATAGTAGCATGGCTTCGCGCAGGGTGCTCGGCTGTCCTTGCAAAATGCCATCGTGTAACCTGGCGCGGTGCCGCTAGCGGTGAGCTCCAGCACGCGTCTTCTCTCCCTACATACCGAGCATCTTTGAGACCAGTGCGCTGATAAATAGTCTATACATGATGGGTAAGGTAAGGGCTCTCTGTCGCCGCATTACGGCTACGTTCATCAAGACTTGTCGACGGCGAACCTTGAATGTAAGGTCCGACGCGTGCCAGCTCGTGGGCAAGTTCGCAACCTTGTCGGGGTAATCGGCTTGTGCCTGGACCAGTCGGGGTCAGAACACCCAAAGCTTGAGCAGATGTACGTTCGAGCGCGCTGCTGCGTGAGTGCGGTATATAGATGCTGGTCGACAATGTCTGATCGTCGGCAAGCATCGCCCCGCTGTGCAGTCTACCGATCTCACAATGGCCTTCCGTCGTGTTCTCATTGTCAGCGTCCTGGTCGCAGCTGTGGAGGCTAACGTTCTACCACCTCTTGCAGCGCGCCAGTCGTCCAGTATCTGTGGCACCGTCCCCGAATTCCCTGTTGGTGACAAGATCGAGATCTTGGCCTGGTCGGACTTGACGACATCCTATGGATACTTGAGTGCTAGCCCGGCAAACGTACCGTTCTGGGGTCAGTAAGTGACGTCGGCGTTTTGTGTGCAGGCACCTCAGAAATGCTGATTTGGCGTTCAGGAGCACCGGGTACGGAGTCACAAGCGATCCCGCCGAGGCCTTGACGGGTATCTTCACATGCGGAGACCAAGGTTTCGCGAACTGGCCTCCAGCTCTCTTGGGTGCTGCAGTATGTCTCCGACCACTTGAGTGTGTTTTGGAAATCTTAAGTGCTCGTCCACTTCCAGAATGCGCAGAGTGTTCCCGGAACGACCATTAACGCGATCGGCCTTATTGATCCCTTCTACGCAAGTGGAGGAGATCCTACCGTCAACGTTAGAGGCAGCTCCAAGTAGGCGATCCACCGCCTATCATCCTGCAACCCACTCACCTTTGCGGCATGTAGCTGGATCGCGTTTGGCGCGACGTTCGTAGGAGAAGCCTTAAGCACGCCTGCCAGTAACACCGATATTACATATGACGGCTCTCCGGCTGTTGTGAGTTTGCTTGTCAACACTAAAAGAGCATCCCTGACATTCGGTGCTGCTAGTATGAATCTGTGGTATGGACCCTCGACCACCTCCCGGCTGCCGACGGAACTCGGGTCAACATCCTCCAACGTACGTGTACACGTTTCTTGTGCCATATTGGCGAGTCTCTGTGCTGACGACCTGCCACTCAACAGCTGTCTGGACTAATCCCAACAACGGCAACGGGGGTAGTGAGTATACCCTTCACTTGCGAGCCCAGGGCCTCAGCTGATCATGGAACACTTCAGATATCGACGTTCCGCTCTTCTTGTCACCATCACAGGGCGTCGTCGTTGCTATCTCTGACCCGGCTGCATTCGAGTTTGAGTACGCCAGCGCCGGACCGTGGCTCCAGGTGGTAAGTGACTCGGATTCCGTTTTTCTCGGCAGATCCTCACAAACAGCTTTGGTGTAGGTTACGGCCCTCATTAATTAAGCTGCTTCATTTTCCTACGCATTTAATTCGGACGATGTGCATGATCAGCAGATGACATAGGGACTAGCAGACAGGCAGCGGCATCACGGGTTCGTACATTTCTGGTAGTCTTGACTCCGTGTATCGTCAGCCCGACTTTGGATCCCTCGGAAACGTTCTATAGTCACTATGTGAACTGCCCGACTCTCGAGGGCGGCTGTTCAAGAATGAGGGCAGGAGTGTGGACGCAAAACGAACCAGTTCGATTGCCCTCGGCGCGTAAATCGAAGAGGCAGCCGAACCAAAATGGGCCAAGGCGAGAAATCGCACGCGGCTCGCGACGAAACCGTGAATTCAGACAAGCGCCAGAGCATCGAGCCTGCTCCGTTCCAACACCAGACCAACATTTGCTAATTCTCCCATTCTCATGTGAACGCATCTCATAGCATCGTGTATGACACTGCCCACGTATTTCTGTCACATTCGCCTAAGTACTTCGATCCAGTCGAGGTACCTCGCGGAGTGTGCCAACGGGCCAACGGCCATGACAGGGCACCCTCAGGCCGCAATCCTCACGCAACACTACAACCACATCGCGTATCGCTCTGTAGGGTAATGGATGGGAGAGCGATAATCATCTTTCTGACACTTTGCATCCGGCACTCCGACTCGACAGCGCTTCTTCTTCATGGACCCGTTTCTACCAGGGCACTCTCATTCTTTCTCCTACACGGCCATCAGGCTCGCTAGGGTCCATCCGCGGAAAGTGCCTGATCAGCTTCGTGTGCCCTTACTGCATAACGGTATTACGACAGAGTACGTCTTCCATTTGTACTGCCTTGAATTGTCCCTGACTGCGTTATCAGGCCCAGACTTCAGAGTGCATACTGCTCTGCGTCTTCGCTGTCGCGGGACTGATCTACGACGGCTCCGAGTACGCTCACGAGGACTCTCTGCACACAGGCTTGGCACCAATCGCCGACCCGGCGTGATGACTATCCGCGTCGAGACCTCGAGCAGCCCGTCGGCCACCGTGCATTGATGAGGGAACCATTCTGCCGGACGTCGTCCCTTCATCGGAGAGAGGACATGTCGAAGCAGACGACGGCTGTACCCACCGGTGTCAGAACCCTTGCCGACGCGGCGGCCGCCATGTAGTCGAAGAGTTAACCGCGTATAAAACATGGCCGACAAGAGTCTCTCTCGCAGAAACGACGAAGATCCCTCTCGCCGAACATCCCCTACGATGAGCTTCACTCGCCTTCTTACAGCCAGCGTCCTGACCGCCGCCACGATGGCTGCCGGCTTGCCGTCTCTTGAGGCTCGCCAGTCAACCAGCATCTGCGGCACCGCTGGCGAGATCCCTATCTCCAACAAGCTCCAGATCTGGGCCGGCACCACCACCTTCGGGTACTTGAGCGCTAGCCCCCCAGGTATCCCGTTCTGGGGCGAGTACGTCCTATCCACCCTCATCGAGGTTGGCCATGAAGCTGACTGGCGTGCACAGGACTGACGGATACGGGGTAACTACCGACCCCAGCGAGGCCCTGACTGGTATCTTCGCTTGCGCGCCGGACGGCCTGGCGAACTGGCCCCCTCGCCTCCTCGGCGCTTCGGTACGTCTGTGTTCTCGCGCGTCTCAGAGGATTCCCGCAGATCGCTCGTCCGCAGAACGCGCGGAACGTCCCCGGCACAACCGTCAATGCTATCGGCCTCGTCGATCCGTCCTACGCGAGCAACGGAAACCCGACTGTGAACGCCAGGGGCAGCCTCAAGTGAGCCAAACCTCCGCGAAGCGATAGTGCAGGGGAAATCTGACCCGCGCCGCGCAGCTGGGTCACGTTTAGCCCGACTCCCATTGGCAGCACCTTGTCCACGCCGAACAGCGGCCTCACGTACGACGGCTCCGCGGCTGTGGTGAGTTTTTCCCATAGGCGAGGCGACCACGAGGGCTGATTCGTTGCAGTGGGAATCTGTGGCGTGGACCAAGCTCAACCTAGGTACTCAGCCGGTGCTTCAACGTACGTCCACCTGCTCCTTTCCTGCGGATGAACAGTTCATGTACTGATGACACATTTATCACACAGCCATCTGGACCAACCCCGCTGGAGACAGTAAGCATATTTCGGATGGGTGGCGAGTCCTGAGCTGACCTAATGCGCGATAGGTATCGATGTGCCCCTCTTCGTGTCGCCCTCATTGGGCGTCGTCGTTGCAGTGGCCGATGCCACTGCCTTCCAAACCGAGTACGCTAGCGATGGCCCCTGGACGGAGATCGTGCGTCATTTGCCTGTGTTGTTCTATTGGTGATTTGTCGCTGACCATGTTGTGCTGCAGTTCCTTGCTCTTGTCGATTGATTGTCGCTTGCCGCGTCGCATTAACCCATCCGTACCGGAATGGATATCAAGAGAGGATGTGCCGTGTCGCTCACTCATAGTGTCTATATATGCCGGAATATAAATCGGGATCATTATTTCGTTGGCTGTAACCCGCCAAGTGAGACGGCCTGCCCAAGTCTCCTGCCTGCTTATATGCATGCATTTCGCGTCATTTATTTACTGCAGTCCAAACTTTGAGATATAAAATACAACTCAAAGGTTCAAATTTCAAATCTAAGAGTGAGCTCTGGTGTCGAGTTACATGGAAGCGAGCGGCCCAGCGACGCGTCTGTCCCGCGGCGCGCGTCAGTCGCGGTCAACACGCTCGACCCTCTGGGCGCTTTCGCGATTCACTCGCTTTGCTCCCGTCCGCGACCACCGGCACGTTCTAGCTGGTATTGAGCTGCATCCCGACGTGGATGATTCCACATTTAACGACAATATGCATTTATATCGCTAGCAATACTCATACTCATCAAACGGACTAAAACCGGGACTTCGCTCTCCCTGCCTGTGTGCTACGCCGGCCCTTGCCCGTCACACCCAGAAATTATCGCGCACGCACGCTGTGCATGTGTACGACATCACCCCTTGCTCTGATCGCAGCACGCACTGGGACCACGTAGGCGTGACGGCCTGAGAAGGGCTCAAAGGGTGCGGAGATGGAGGTAAGGCTGAAGCTAAGAAGAGGTGCGCTCTGAACACATCCTCGCCTCCCTCCCCTGTTGATCTAACAAGCAGCCACCTGCTTGGCGGTCAGCATACATGCATGTCAGCGCGTACATAAGCCATGGGAGGTCCAAAGATGGCTGGCTGGCCGCGTTCGGCTGGCTTCTTGTCAGCCCAGTTCGAAATGCCAGCCGCAGGGTACATAACACGCCCGCACCTCTCGAACGCCCCCTTCCTCAAAGCCATCATGTATCCAGTACTGGACAGAGTCCTCGGTCCTTTCTTCACTCTCGAAGACTGGCTCGACCGGTTCGTGCCACGCGGTGTGCGCACTGCCGGAAACCCTCTCCCCCTCCTCGCTCACGCCTTCACTGACGTGAGCTCCCTCGTTCCCCAACTCGTCGACCTCGCCAAGAATGGTCGACTCCCCTGGTATCCCGCCGTCGACACTGTCGCTCCCTACTTCGGGTACCTCTGCCAGCCCGCCGATCCCGAGACCAATGTCGCGGTCTGCATCGACGGCCATTTGGTTCGCAACGTTGGGCTGTCTACGCTCCTCTGGGACGTGTTCGACGAAGCGAAGCCATGGTTCATGCTGACCATTTTCATCGTCGGCTTCCTGGTGATGACGGTGAGCTCTTACCTCCTCTCTAAAAGTGCGAGGCTGACGATTCCCGACCGGCAGCGGGCTCTCCTATTCATCATCGACAGGGCCTTGAAGATTGTCACCGGCACCGGACATCTCGAAGCCGTCATCTCGAAGTACCGTGCACTCAACGCGGAGCTCGAAGAGACCCATACAGAGCAGGTCACGACTCTCATGGAACTCACCGTGTCCCTCGGTCCGATTGAGGGCAAGCTGCTCCAGAACGACATCAAGATCGCACGTCTGAAGCAGGCGAATGTCGACAGCTCGGTCAAGCTTCGAGCTGCTCAGGTACGTAGTGTGCATTTATTAGAGTGGGGAGACTAACTTGGATCATGGCAGGATGAGCTCGACGCGGCAGAGATGCAAGAGCAGACCCTCCGCACCGAGTTGAAGGACGTCCAGGATCTCTACGCCCAGGCCTCTGCGTGCGTGACAGAGACCGAGGACAGACTCGTCGACGAGGCTGCCCAGGCAGCCCATGTCGAACGCAGCCTACTACACGAGCTGGCCGACCACGACGCGCAGCTCGACGCGCTCGAAACGGACCATGCAGCCCTCCTCGTGGCGGAGGACTCGCTCAGGCGCGAACTCGCCGAGCACACCCAAGCTCACCAACAAGCCGCCGCGACCCTGGCATCAGAGGCGCTCGCCGCCCAAACTACGCTCACTACTCTCCAAAACCAGATCTCTGCTGAGGCTGCCGCGCACGAGGCGGCAGCGATCGAACGCCAGAAGGGTCTCGCTCAGCTCGTCTTTCAGATCGCGGCCCTCACTGCTCGGGAGTTCCTAGACGAGCAGGAACACGCCGCTACACTCGCCGCCGCTCAAGCCGAGGAGGCGTCCCTCGAGGCTCAGCTCGCCTCTGTCAACGAAGAGCTAGTCGCCGCTCGCACCGACCACACATCCCTTGTCAGCGAGCGCGACTGCCTCCTGCGCGAGACTTCCGCAGTGAAGGCGAACATCAACCAGGTGATTGAGAACGGCGCGGTCACTGAGGCCGCGCTGCTCATTGCCGCCGCTGACATCCACGCCGTCGACCACGAACATACCGCTGCCCTCGAGAAGGACGTCGCGGACCTCACCGACTCCCTCGCTCATTCCACCGCCGCATACAACGACGTGCAAGAGCGGCTCGACCTCAGCGTCTTCGAGCACCGCCAGCACATGCACACTTGCGCCGCAGAGCGCGCCGAGGAGGCCGAACAGCTGGCCTTCCTCGAGACCTGGGCCACCCAAGAAGAAGCTGCCCTCGACACCCTCAACGCCGAGGCAGCTGCACTCACTGCCTCGGCCCCGGACGCGCTCACTGAGTTCGAGGAGGAGCGCCAGGGCCTCGAGTGGCGCCTGACGATGGTGAGCGGCGGCTGGGCGAAGGATCAGGCTCAGCTCGACGCGGCGCGGGCTGAGCTCAAGGCCGTCCTCGACGCACACGATACCGAGCGCCGTCAGCACCGAGCGGCGGTCGCGGCCTACCAAGCTGGCGCGCGCGCAGACGACGCACTCGCGGACGATCTCCTGGCGAGACTCACCGAGGCGCAGGCGCGGGTCGCACTACTGGAAGCCGAGGCCGAGGAGGACGCGGCTCTCGACGAAGCGCGGCGCGCCCTCGACAGGGTTCGTGAAGATGCGCAGGACGTCGCGCGGGAGACCGCGGCGCGGGACGCAGACATCATGAGTATCTCTGCGGAGATCATCAAGGCGCGGCGCGCGTTGGGGGCCCAGGAGGCCGAGACCGCCCGGTTGCAGGACGCGTACGAGAGGAGGCTGGCATGGTTTGGCGAGGAGAATCGCGCGTTGGAGCAGAGGATCGGGTTTGAGGGGACGTTGCAGCGCGCGGAGCGCGATGAGGTGAAGGATCGGGTGAAGCTGCTCGAGACTGCGCTGAGATTGTGTGGCTCTGGGGACAGGGACGGTGGATGAGTAAAACTGGTAGAAAATATAGTGAAAATGTAATAAATATACAAAAGAGGCCTAAAAATGTCATACACAGTCAAATCAGCTGCCAGTACTGCGCATGTGGGATAGTGGCAAACTGGATGCGTAGGATCATAAGATGTCGCTCTCGGTTCTTTGAGTTTGCCTCGACGACGCACCTGTACCAGTAGCTCACATGTATGAAGCATAGAGTAACCTGGGCTCTGCATTCTGTGACTCCAAAGGGCATGAGAACGTCAGCCTGGGTTATCCAGCCCGTCCGACTCGTCCAGCATGTTTCGTAGCACCTCCGATATCCGTCGGTGTAGATCCTCTATAGCATTTGATTAACACCACATAAGCAATTCGAATCCTTCGGAGGCTCACTTGCACGGTTCACAGCACGCAGATAGTCTTCGTTCGCTGCAGACATCTCATGCTCGAGGTCTTGCAGCCGCATCGCCTACTGACAGCTGGTATCAGACATTCCTACCGATACATGCCCCAGCGTACCTGGGCCTCCTCAGACTCTGGCTCGGGGAGCGAGTTAATCAAATACTCGACCTGCTTTGCCTTAACGAGCAGATCGTTTACAAGCTCTTTCTTGTTCTCTGCGATCCTGTTATGAGTGCGCCCCGCTCAACTGAGAGTGAGGTTACCTTCGAACACGTCCGGCGGATCGACTTTCTCCGCGTTGCGCGACTTTGTTATGGGCACCTCCTCGCTGACCTGCACAAAGTTCGCCTTCGCGGTCAGGTACGCGATGCTGCTGGACATGATGGTCAAGAGCTGTCGCCCGTGAGCCCGTGCGTGCTAAATTCGCGAAAAATGAGCGTGCAGCACCTGCTGTATCTCATCCTGAAGTTGGGTTATGCGGTCCATATGCGAGAGTTCCTGCAGCATTGCGCTGCCTGTGAGCGCGGCGGACGAGCGAACCCGAGAGCGTGATGGCCGACCGAGACCAAGCGCAGAAACGTCACGCCCCGTCACTCCGTTACGCGTGAGCCTTCGTGGCGTCGCGCTTTCCCGAGGCCACTTAGCGCCGACAATGCTTGTTCGAACACGGCCATGATCGTTGTACAGAACTACAGACCACAAGCTACTCGAAACGCTTCGTATCTGACACTATCTCTGTATACTCTTGCAAGAACTGACTCTCTCAGGTGTACTTGATGACTTCCTTGGCGATGCAGACGACCTAAGTATCGACAGTGAGACTTGGCCAAAGCATTCGGTGCAACAGAGCGGTGGCATACCTCGCCAACACCAAGGTTGGAGCAGGCGGAGTTGATGTTGCCATTGTTGGCGAGGAGCGTGTCAAGAGGAATGCCCGCAGTCTGGGCGATCTTGGCGCAGAAGTCGCCGCTCTGGACGACATAGACGTCGGTGCAGTCTTGTCCTTTGCGGCCGAGGCAGAGATCCTACGCCAGAAGCGTCAGCCGCCGCGCAGCAAGCTCAGAGCGTACGCGCACCTCGCCGATGGAGAGGTCGCTGCAGTTGGCGTCGATCTCCGGATTGACATGGAGCAGCTGGAAGCTGAAAGTCAGGTAGCGATGTCAGCGTCACGTGGGCGGCGGCGGCAGTCGACTCTTGCGCTTACAGGGAGACCTTTTCCGCGGCACCAATGGTATTGCAGGTGTCGCCCGAAGCGACGGTATAGTTGCGCGCACAGTCGATGGGCAAGGCAGCGGATGCTGAGAACAGACGTCAGCAGTGGGGATGCAAGAGAGCGCAGGGAGCTTTACCCGCAGAGACGGCGACAACAAGAGTGAGGGCGATGAGCTGAACGGTGGCGAACATTGTGAAGCTAATGAGTCGAGGGGATGTAAAGCTGGGTGAACGAGCTCTGAGGTCCTTTCTGGCTGCTGCCCGCCATTTTTATACGCCTTGCCAGCGTCCACGGTGCCCCTCGTTTCGTCTCTGAGGTCCAACCTCGCACCGGCCAGGTAGGCTGGCCAGACGAGGGTTTTCCCCATAAAACGTGCGCCACACCAGAAAGGCGACCACAGGGCCTGCTTCAGCCGCCAAGCGCCCTCGCACGTAGCATCCGGAATCCCCGACGCACACAATTCGTGGAACCGTGATGTCGCTGGATCTGAAAGTCATTTCTATGCCCGCGCGGGCATTGTTGGGCGCGCCGCGGCCGATGCAGAGGTGCGCCAATAGAGTTTAACCGTTTCGCCCAGTCCCATGGGCGTGTCATGACCGACGAGGGGCGGAGCAACAACGTGTTGTACCCCACAAAGATGATCAGGCAGGGAAGACTGCGATGTGATCTGGGGTTATCTGGTTGTTGAATATATATAAGGATGCTGCATGACGAGTCGTGACTACACCTCCAACCAAACCCATCCCACTCCTAGCTGTCATAGTTACTCCATAGCTCGGGTAAAGTTAGGGAACGCTGTTCGTTAGACGAATCACGCAGAGAGGGCGCAGCTCTGGCACGCACGATGGCTATCCCTTGGAGGTCCATTTCGACTTTGGCACGAACGGCTCGACTCTGAGCAAACGTGGGCCACGCGATGACGTACACTCGACTTCTCGAGTCTACGACGGGCATCTCAGGCGGGAGTGCCGCCGGTGTGTGTTCTGTCACGAGACGTCAGCTGGCTGGGTTTACTAGCTTTAATGGGACAGACTACGCACCCTGATTTTGCGCGATGGCGTAAATATTCCAATCGGCAGACAGAGTGGCTCGAGTTGGTATGACCCAAATAGCGAGCTGCGACCGTAGGAGTGCGATGGGGCTTACCAGGAATAGTGCGATTTCCTACGCTAGCCTCATTATTCCGTGCGAATTGAAGCGGCAGGGGAAATGGAGAGTGGAGATCCATTCTATACGATACACGCATCTATGTGGTCTCCTAGTATGAGTCACATGGGTAAATAAGGCACAAGAAAGTAACCAAACGATTGAGCATCGGCTACACCATCGGACGGCTCGCCGGGACAGCAAAGCGCGACGCCATGCTCATGGCCGATATGCGTTCGACGTCAGTCCTCGTCAGCCCGAGGCCCAGCGGTGCCTTAGCTAGCAGCAAAGCGTACTCGCCAAGGAGGTTGTTGCGGAAGGGTAGCGTATCGTCCGTCTATCGAGTCGTCGGTTAGGCATCGCCGTAAAAGTGCGGGGTCGCTCACGCAAATCGCTATTGGGTGGTTCGCTTCGAGGTAATGCCGGATGTGATGCTGCTCTAGGCTGCTCGCGGTCTTGCAGAGGAGGTTAGAGGTCAGGCAGATCTCGACGCAGGCGTTGTTCGAGAAGACCGCGTCGCGGGCGTTGGCGTCCAGAAATGTCGCATGTCCTAGTCTGTCAGGCTTGAAGGAGAGCAGCTTCAGGGTGTCTTCATGCGTGTTGTCGGGAGTCTGGCGAGGTCAGCGAAATGATGTCGCGACAAGGGTAGCACGTACCTCAGCTATATGAAGCGTGACGCCGAGTCCTGCCTCCTTCGCTCGCCGGAAGAATTGCTCAAAGTCGGCCATGTTTCCGGCCTGAGGTACATATCGGTGGCACACAGATACAAGAGCTCACAGCGAAGCAGTGCACTCACTAGAGGGTCTCCACAAAGGTCCACACCGACGACGCGGCGACCTTCCTGCTTGAGCTGCACGGCGAGCCCAACGACTTCCTCTGCAGCACTCGCGTCCATGCGCCGGTCCAGGCTGACGATGAGCGCGGCTCGCGTTGGCGGGTACCGCTCTACTTCTGCAAGGACTGCCTCCAGGTACTCTCGACGCGACATCGCCTGCGTCGCGCGCGGCGTCGTGCGAAGCTCGAGGTAGGCCGCCATCGGCTGCCCACGCGGTGCGAGCGGGTCCGGCTCGAGGAACTGCGCGAGCACGGCGCGCGTCGCCTCTGCGAGTGTCGCGGGGGACGCGGTCAGCGCGTAGATCGCGGGGAAGAGCCCGAAGAAGTCGTTGATCTCGTTGAGCTCGACGCCGGCCTTGAGTCGCTCGATGCCGGCTTTCACAACGTCTGAGCCGACTGCAGACGATGACAGGTCGGCCTCGTTGGCGAGCTTTTGGAGGAGGGAGATTGGGATGCAACCGTTCAAGTGCGCGTGCAGCTCCGCCTTCGGGAGGTCGCGTAAGAAGTCAACCTCTTCAGCCGTCAAGGATCCCAAAGCGTTGGCAGCGTGTCCAGCGATGCCGTACCTCGACATGGTCAGAGTGTTATCCAGAGCTGAGAGTCGAGAAGACAGACGAGAACAGAGTACGCAAGACTCGGATGACAGTACGGGACGCGGCTCGGCGAATACTCGGACTTTGCGATGTCTGACCCGCGGGGCCTGCGGTGTCCAAATTCGTTCTTCCCTCGAACATGCACAAGCTCTTCGTCTGATGCTGAACCTCTCGGTTGTATGGCGTCGCCTCATTCTGCCTAGCTATGAGTGCATATTAACCATTTATCTTCCGTGAGGTGACGCCCAAATTGGCACGAGGAGATACACCTGCCAGTTGTAGGGCCAACGGTGGGCGTTCACCACTACTTCAAAGACTGTCCTCTGCTGGGACCATGCATCTTGGCCAACAAAACCCGAGCTTCTCATGTCGATGTCCCTCTGCCCCTCTGGAGCACCTACAAGTTCTCAGTGCTCCATTGACTGCGCCGTCAGCTGCGTACACCCTTCCGGTCCTTATGACTTGCAGCGGCGGCGAATCATCCCCCGAACGGCGTGCTATGTCTACGAACGTTTGACATCGAAACGCTGCGTCGCTTTTGCAGCAACTGCTGCTCTATCTGCGGCATGAAGCTCAGGGTTACAGCCCGCCATCATGGCGTACAGCCTCGCAATTCATCTTCAGCAGCGAGAGCCGCTATGAATGTACGGCCAAGTGATGCCTTCGTGGGTGAGCCTGGATGTGCATCCTTCCGCCATCTCATACTATCCGACAGCTGTCATGTACGTAACTCCAATTCAGAAAGCTAGGTACAAGGCGGCCAGGCTAGGCTCTTCAGGGTCACGCACATAAAGCGGGACGATTACACCTGCACGCAACCTGCAACACTCCACTGACATGCGCTTCACATCTGGTCTTGTTTTACTCGTCTCTGCTTTGTCCGTTGCAGCCCTGGCGCCTCGTGCCAAGCGGCAGACAACCCCACCCAGCGCTGGCGACGACAGCGGCGTTATCATCTCCCCCAGCGACGGAACCAGTGTCACTGCAGGGGATCCCTTCGACTTCAGCGTGCAAAACTCCCCGCGCTACTCCTCTATCTGCCATGCACCCTGGACGCCTGTGCACGTTTACCTCCTCGCCGCCAAGCCGACCACCGCAGACCTGAACTCTACGTTCGGGTTCAGCGAATATCTTTACTACTTTGGCGACTACATTCTCAACCTTGGTAAGCACTTCGAATTTAAGCACGATTTGGACGAAATTATTAAGGTAGATCTCTTCAGATGGTATCCCACCTCCGCCAAACGATCCCACTGCCCCGCCGCCCCCTATCTTGACCACTCCGAATCTCGGCACACCATTCTCTGGGAGCACGGTATATATTGCTGTTGTCGAAGAGCTGTCTCAATGCGATGTGAGTTTGACGAGAAAGAAATGTGCGGCATCCTCTAATCAACATCATCGCAGCCGCTTGAAGACCACGCGGACTACGCCCTTGATTCTAGGGCCCTGGCCTACACCGAATGAGAGGGCGATCTCACGCGTGGAAGAGGCAGGGCACTGCACTTTCGTCATATATATTCGTAGCCAGCTACGAACTCTATCATACCGTAGACAGTACTGTTAGCCAACCTTTTCTATTCTTTGAACAACATTGACATGGCTGCAGGATTGGTAGCTCGTCCATTGTGAGGATGTTCCCGACTCCCTCGCTGTTGGGATGTATTCTCCCATATGAGCCGCCGCCGAACCGTGCAGAAACTTAGTCTTTCCGCTGCCTTGCACTGGTGCCATTCACTTATTTATGTCATCGGGAGGATATCTGTGAAGCCTGACATTCCGAAAAAAAAAAAAGCTGCCTAAGTTCCCGAAGGCGAGTGCAAGTTTCATTTTAATCACACTTTAAAGCCTCATGACTGAAATTTCATTCACCTTAGCTATGATCTGGCACACATTGGTCATTATGCGTTGATATAAGGAGACAGTCTCCTGTCGTAACACACAAAGCCGATCTTCACCATGCACTTCACCCCCGCATTTTCTCTATTCGCCCTCGCCCTATCCAGAGCTAGCCTAGCCGCACCAGATAAACGGCAGGGAATCCCACCGACGACACACGAAGACAGCCAAATCATCACTACTCCCGCCGATGGCACGAGCGTGATGGCAAACACGCCGTTCAACTTCGGCGTGCAGAGTGCCCCGCACGATGCGCAACAGTGCCTTAGCCCATACACCCCTGTCGACGTGTATCTCCTCGACACCAAGCCTACTACCAGCAACCTGAACTCGACCTTTCAGTTCAGCGACTATCTATATTACTTTGGGAACTGGACTCTCGTCTGGACCATCTGTGAGCATCTGGTAGTAAAGGGCAATTGGAACGCGCCGACTGAAGTGTCTTCCAGCGACCTTGCCGCCATACGGCTCCCCGCCGCCGTCCCAATTGACTATGCCAGACCTCGGGGCGTCGCAATTGAGGCAACCGGTGTATCTCGCTGTCATCGAGGATATCTCCGAATGTTTTGTACGTTCCGAAACAGACTTCGAGACACAACATCGACTGACGTACTCGCAGCCTGGATACACGGACTACTCCATCGATTCTAGGGACCTTGTTTACTCCGGGGGATGAGCAGTTGACAGACGTCAAAGAGTGGCTGAAGAACGAATGCAATTACTGGGTATAGAGATCTGTCCTTCACAGGGATACACTGCAATTTACCTCTCCTCTTGTTCTATGTACAACATTACGCTTGCAGCTTCCGTTCTGTCTGCATCTCGTGCGATCTGCATTGATAAGCCTCACTATCAAGCGTTCGTTGTAGACTATCAATATATACAATACCGTAAGACCCGAATTACCATGAAAGGCAAATTGCCTTATATGGTGAATTTCTGCTCTCTATAGGCCAAGGAAGCGTGCTCACTGCGGCCTGAGCATCGACTGCTCGCAGTGTATCGACTACAGATATGGTGAGTCTTAAGCAGGCGAACTGCTGAGCACTCTCGCAGCGTCGCTGTACCCAGAGGAAGCTGTGCCGTAGGCACGGGTATCCTGCTAGTTCTGTGGTTATTTTCTCCGGAAGTCCGGACATCCACCCCGAGGCTGTGGTCAGGACGCGCTCGCCGGACGTGTATTGGAGGTGCCGGTGATGACTAATATCCGGGGAATTGTGCTGTAATGAGTGGGTGGTACTCAGGCCCTCAGGCCGCATTAGAGCTGGTAGGCGTCGCAGTCAACTACGAGCTCACGCTGTGGGTTCTAACATCGTTCTACTCATGTTCGATTGTCGGAAAGGCAGTTGAGATCGCACAATAGCGGCAGGACAGGCATGCTTCGCAACTCGTCTGCCTAGGCCATGATATGCCGCAAAGACACGCTCGCCCGTCGCCAGCCAACAAGTGCCGCGAACGTTCGACGGCGAGACGCTGTGGAGTGTGCATAGGACACACATTGGCCGCTAAATATGTGGCAGGTGATCCCTGAGATGGGGAATGCAGAGCAAAGCTTACAGTTGCGGTTTGTGGCCTGTACGCTACCAGCCTTCATCGAATTTGGTGGCTCACGCGATGCTGTTCAGCGGCCGCCGCTGGCGGTGAACATCATTTCGTGCGTGCTCCCAAGCGATATGGTCGATATCATGCAGGGTCGCTTAGGCTGGTGTAGCGAGGTGGCTGATGTGTTCGGAGAGAATAACTTGAGCACATATAAGGCCGGATTGCCATAGTGTGGCTGCAGCTCGCAGCCGGCGGCAGTCCCTCACCGAAACCATGCGCATGACACCCAGTCTCACCCTCCTCACTGCCGCGGCCATGGCCGCCCTTGCCTCCCCAGTGAAGCGGCAGGGAGTTCCACCGACGACGTCCGAAGACAGTGGCATCATCACCGCCCCCGCGAACAACACCAACGCACCGGCCAATACCACAATTCCTTTCGGCGTGCAATTCGCGCCACACGACAAGAATGTGTGCCATGGCGCATACTCGTCCGTGGACATTTACATCCTCGCCCACCAGCCGACGACCGCAGACCTGAACTCCACATTCGGGTTCAGCGACTACCTCCATTACTTCGGACGGTACATATTTGCCAATGAACGTGAGTACTTCTAGATTCGAGGTAAAGACGATGCGATGACTTACACGCCGCTGCAGCGGGTCTCCCACCCATAGGCACCCCGCCACCGTCTACTTTGACCATGCCCGACCTCGGAGCTGAGTACAACGGAGAGTCAGTGTTTTTGGCTGTCGTTGAGGAGATCAACGATTGTCCTGTAAGTCTGATGCACAGCCCGGACTGTGACACCCATTGATAGGTGGTTTTGCAGCCGTTGGATTACACAGATTACTCCATCGATTTCAGAGCTCTAGGTTATTTCAGATGAACGACGCATGAGCATGGATCAGGAGAAGGTGCTGTATGACAGATATCAGCTCATGCCACGACGAGATGTATGGAAGCGCGTACCATATGTATTTACTGTTTCTGCGCCGATTATCATAAATTCTATGCTGGATTCAACGGCTACGCATCACATCCAATCTACGTAAGCTCAGCATCCTTACGTGTGGCTCCCAGAATAGACGGGAAGCATACCTTTATGGCCTACACGCGACAAATTATTTCGCCATGTAACGCAGCTAACCAGCCGTCCTCTTCTTGTACCCATGCTCTCCACGCCTGCGACATGCGCTCCAGGTCCTCACCCGATGCTCCCTCCCTCGCCGCGCCCTTCGCGAGGTCCGACTTGACGATGCGCTCCGCCCAGGAGCCGCCCCAATACTCGCGTTCCTCGGGAGCGCTGAAACACCACGTCGCAGCGGTGCACGCGACGTCCTTCGGGTCAAAACCCGCCTCGCGCGCCCATGCCTTGAGCCTCCGCCCCGCCTCCGGCTCGCCGCCGTTCCCGCGTGCGATGCGCGCGTACAGCGCGTGCCACTCGCGCAGGCCGGGCGTGTCGGGGAACCACGTGAGCGCGCCCCAGTCGCTGTCGCGCGCGGCGACGAGGCCGCCGGGCTTCGCGACGCGGCGCATCTCGCGCAGCGCAAGCACGGGGTCGCCGATGTGCTGTAGCACCTGGTGCGCGTGCACGACGTCGAAGGTGGCGTCGGCGAACGGCAGCGCGTGGGCGTCGCCCTGCACGAAATCGACGTTGGCGGCACCGGTGGCGGCGGCGTGCGCACGCGCCTGTTCGAGGATCGCAGGTGTGTACTCGAGGCCTGTGATGTCCCCGCCAGGAACGTAGTTCGCGAAGTCGACGGTGATACTGCCGGGGCCGCAGCCGACGTCGAGGATCTTCATGCCCGGCTTGAGGTGGGGGACGAGGTAGGCGGCAGAGTTTGCGACTGTGCGCAGTTTGTGCACGTTGAACGCGGATTCATGCGAGCCATGAGAGTACACTGCCTGTTTGTGGGTGGTCATTATCGAGTGTGATGGGGCTCAATGCAAACTCGCCTTAGTTGTTTGGAACCCCGAGTGCATACTTATACAGTCTGGAGCGGCGCGAAAGACAGCCGACGGTGTAGAATACGGCGCGGTGACAGGACACCATCTCGTTTTCGGCGCAGTTCCTGAAATTTTCAGGTGCATGACGTCGTCCGTGCTCCGCTCTCCAAAGGCTGGCATGGCCAAAGCGCGATGCGCATGCCTGCTCTTTCCACGGCCTGCTGCAAGCAGCACCAAGAGCCTTCGACATCAACAGCGTTAGCATCCTGTAGGCAAATTAGGTCAGAAAGCGGAACTGTCTGTTATACAATATATTGAAGGGAATGTTCCGGCTATACAAAGTCTGAACGTGCATTAACCGCAGCGAGTCCACAGCTAGAAAACATACGGTAATTGCGGGGGTAAATCTAAGTGTCCATGGCACTAATAGATCAATATCTCTCAGAAGGTGGGTATCCACGCCCGCCGCCGCCCTGGTAGAGCTGCTGGCCGCTGACGCCGCCAACGAGGCTGCCTGGCCCGTGGTAGCCGCTGGCTGTGTCTTCGTACTGCTCCTCTGCGCCTGCGAGAAGAGGGTCCTTGACCTCCCATACTGTGGCCTTGGAACCGACGGAGAACTCGAGGTCCTCGCGCTATTGGTCGAGCTATTAGCCGAGCGACACGCAAAAACAAATCGTTGAAACGCACCGTAATACTATCCCAATACTTGTAGACCATCATCACGCTCAGGAGCATGCAAAGCGTGAAGAAGAACAGGCCATCGATGTAGTGCTTGATCGCGTCGCAAATGGTCACGCTGAACGCGAACATGATGACCTGGGCAATGGTGAAGAACGCGGTACCAAAGATGATGTCGCCGATCGGCCAGCGGTCCTCGAGCGTGCGGAAGACGAGAATCAGTTGCGACACGATGTAGATGACGGTGCAAATGAGTGGCCACAGGATGTAGATAATCCACAGGCCGATCGGCTTGGCGAACTTGAAGCCGGCGAATTCCTTGAAGGTGGCGATCGCGACGAAGAAGCTGACGCCGAAGACAATGAGGGTGGAGATGCGGAGGAACTACGGGAAAGTTAAGCCGACTCCGAGACATTTGACGATCAGGGTACACACCCAAAGCGATAGTGGCGTCCCATCTTCCGCGAACTGGAATCCTACAAAGCCGTTGATGAGGAGACAGGCGTATGTTGCTGCTATGAGGCCGGTATACACGGCCGCGAACCACTACGACAGTGGTTAGCTCTATAGTCAAGCGGGATCTCACGTATGGTATCACTTACCGGATAGCTAACATTCGCCGTGGGGATAACATTGGAGTCAAGGAAGATAGCGAGGAGTTCGATGATGGCGTAGAGGTAGAAGAACATGATGATCTCCTTCCGTCCTGCGCGTACTCTCAGATCCTGCAACGAGCATGGAGACGGGTGGGCTGCACGTACCGACTGCCGTATACTTGCTTCGTATGTGGAAGATCATAATAGCGGTCATGATGATTGCGACGATGTGGACGAAGCATGTTGCTGCACGCGCGGATGAGGACAGCGTGTCCAGGCGCGGAGGGCGTGCACAACTCACAGGGCTGGAAGATGAGGGTCCCCGAAATCTCCACATTCCTGCTGTAGCACGACGGCTCGATGCCGCGGTCGGGGCCGACGAGGGGGCAGACGACGAGCGCCGCGGTCTCGCAGATGCTGTCGAAGGAGCCAAACTGGACTCCCATGGTGGGCTAGAGAAAAAGAGAGGAACGAGCGGAAGCGACTGAGTCGGACTGGAGCCAGAGAAGAGAGGCGAGGCTGCGGAGCGAGCCGGGGCTGGTCGTGGGGGCGCCGCAGAGAGCGTGCTGGTCGTCGTGCACGACGTCGGAGAGAAAGCTGCAGGGCCGTTGGCGACGGGCGTCATCGTGGAGGCACAGCTCGACGCATTTGGCGACTCGAACCGGTTCGAGTGATGGCAACGCGCCCGGCGAACGTCTGAGCCGAACCGAAAAGGGCCGAAACGTTAGATTTACGGAGGTTGGCCACTCCGAGCAGCCCGATCATTTGACCGCTGTTTGCCGGTTTACGGTCCGTCCTTTGTCGGAAAAGTTTTTCTGCGATCATGATAGGAGGCGCTCAAGTTGCGCTCATTTTCTACTAAACTAGCTCTAAACGGGCACTCACGCCCGCTCAGCTAGCGCTCACGAAGCGATCAAGACCAAAAATGAGCGAAAATCGCATCGTGAGCGATCCTGAGCGCTCTTGATTGATCATCAGACATTTACCTCCTATCACGATTCTGAAAAAACTTTTCCGACATTTGCCTGTGGCCACCGTCTCTCGCGATTGCTGTCGAACGTTCAGCAAATATGTAGGTAGGATTGTACGTGCAGAGTTCCTATAAATTACACAAGTACAAACAGGTTTAAATACCAGCACCACCTGTAACCTCCAGAGTGTGTCCTGAGACGAACGACGCCAACGGAGACGCAAGGAAGAGCATCGCCGCACCGGCCTCGTCGGGTGTGGCACCGCGGCCCAGCGGGATGCCGGGGTTCGCGCTCGAGCCACCGCCCTGCTTGTCCGTGTTCGTGACGGACGAGCGGCCGCCGGGGATACCGAGCGCGACCTTCTTGCCGTCGATCTCGATGCTCGCGCCCGCCTCTTTCGCCGCCGTGAGACGCGTCATGACGTAGCCGTACGCGACGGTGTTCGCGCGCACGCCAAAGGGACCCCACTCCTTGCAGATCGTCTTTGTGAGGCCGATGACGGCTGACTTCGCGGCGGCGTAGTTCGCCTGGCCGACGTTTCCGTGCAGACCGGTCGTCGACGAGACGTTGATGATAGAGCGGTTCTCCTTGGCATCGCCCTGTATGAAGCGAGCGTGTGAGACGACAACGCGCGCTGAGGATGCCCTGACTGACCTTGACACGCATGTACGGCGCAGCGGCACGGATAAGGCGGAAGGGTGCGCGGACATGGACCTTCTGGATGATGTCCCAGGCATCATCGGGAGTTGTGTGCAGCATGCGGTCGAAGGTGAAGCCCGCGTTGTTGACTATGTGGTTGAGTTTGCCGTACTTCCTGCAACGCGACCTGTCAGCCGGACACTCTGGCATAGTCGGCGAAAGACGTACTTGATTGTCGCGTCAATGACGCGTTGTGGGAAGTCGTCTGCAGCGACATCGCCGCCGACAGCGATGGCGTCGCCGCCAGCCGCCTTGATCTCGTCCACGACTTCTTGGGCACGCTTCTCCTCGAGGCTGCAGCGCAGCGTCAGTGACATGAGCACCGGAACCTTGCATGATCGACGCACTCAGTGACGACAACCTTCGCGCCTTCCTTGGCGAACAGGAGCGCTGCGCTGCGACCAATACCCTACGAGTGGGAACTAAGTACCCAGCGGTATACATTCAGTCGACGTGATGCGTACCTGGCCAGCACCTACGCATTGCGCTCAGCCTACATGCACGAGCACAGCAACGCACGACGCACCAGTGATGATGGCAACCTCATCCTTAAGCAAGCCTCTAGGGAAGTTATTCGAGAGGTGTCCGGAGACCTGCGAGAGTCGCTGCGCTGCCATCGTTGCGTTCGGCTGGGTTTTGGGAGTGGTGGGAATAGGAGGCCGGGCGCACGCGCGCAGGTGTTATAAGGGCGCCGTCTCATGGTTGTGATTCCGGCTGGCTGGATCCCGGAGCCCGACGTCGGCTTGTCATGAGTGCAGCGGTGCGTGCTTGGGCGCAAGACGTCTGCGAAGGACAGGAAACACGGCGGAACCGGCTCCGCGCGTTATGGGAGTGACAAGGAAGACGGTCGGACGACGAGCGAGTTGCAGCAGCGAGCTCGCTTCAGCGCGGGGCTTGCCGAAGCGCGAAGGCCAGCTTTCCCCCGCGGGGTACAGCATCTAACTGAGCACTACCAGAAACTTCAACTGAAAAAAGCAGCGATGCTACTGTCATGACAAACAATACACATGTAGCTGGCCAAGTACTGCACTGTGAACATTGAGAAGGAAGACACCGGCACCGGTCCAGCAATCACAAGAAACTGCCACTCTTCCCTGACCCAAACCGGTCTGATAATCCACGGGCGTCGTTGATGAACTTGTTTCTCGTCGAGTCGTCCATGAGTCTGCCACCGAGGGCCATGTCCCTGTCCCGGTCCCAGAATGCCGGCGGCTCGTCTCCGTCTTTCTTCTTCTCGGTCTTTGCGGTCCTGTCAGAATGCTGGTCGAGCAGGGCCGCGCCACGAGCTCTCCTCTGCATCGCAGTGAGCACGCGCGCAATGCTGGGTTTGGTACATTGCTCACCGTGTGGTCGTCGACACCCTTCCGAATCTCCTCTTCATACCTGGCCCGTTTCCGAGCTTCGAGCTGCTTCTCCTCCGTGAGCTCCGGGTCCGCGTTCGTTGCGCGCCGACGCTTCCCGGACACCTCGTCCGCAATACGCGCCTGACGTTCGGCAGGAGTCTCCGTCCAGAGCGAGTTGTCCACGTCTCTAGACGGCGCCGCCGAGCGAGCGAATTGGCGTCCCTTCGTGAGCTTTGTGGGGTCGATCGCTGAGGGTACAGTATCAATGAGGGTCTCGGTGGTGCATAACGAGGCGAGAACGTACATGAAAGGAGATCAGACGAGGATGGAGGCTTCAACATCCATTCTTCACGTTGTAGAGTCTTCGGTTTTGACGCTTCCTAGATGACATGAGAAACCAAGCCGCACTTCACGAAGTCGAAACGAGCGCATGGAGAAAGCACGAAGGAACTTACCTCGAGTTGCTTCCGTCTCCGCTCTTCCCTCTCCAGAAATTCGGTGACTCCATCCTTCTCCTCCAGCACGTACCCCGCAGGCAGAGGCATGGGCCCGACATCGTCGTCGGAATCATCGTCGTATTGTCGCCTCGGTGGGGCACCCGGGAACGAGGGACCCTGCACGCGCTTTGCACCGGCATTTGGCTTGGCGCGTGCTGCGGCAAGGTCAGGTGGGAGCTCTGGAACATAGTCGTCCTCGTCCTCGTCTTCCTCATTGTTGGCTTGTGGCGTACGGTCACGACTGTGAAGCTCCGGAGGGATCACAGGGCCAATCGCCGGCGGGGGCTGAGACGGGCCAGCTTCTTCGGGTCCATCGTCTGGTGTCGTTGACCTGTTCTGCAGCAGGTGCGCGGGGATGTCAGGGCCTATCATAGCGAGTCGTAGGCTGCGAGGAGTGTGCGGTGAACCAGTAGGTCGTGTAAGCGCCTTGCTTGCAGTGCCGGGTCTTTAGATAAGATGCGATCTGCTCTTGGCTCGCAGATAAGATAAGATAGATATCCCTTTCCCGACTCCTGCGGCGACGCCGACGGAGCTGTCTTGCCACTTGTTCCAGAGACGCGCTCATCTCCTCACGCCCTGGCTATCCATGACCCTCACTATCGCAGCGTGTCGGCGCAGAGAGGTGCCTCTCCAACGTCTCCGGCTCTCCACACGCGCGAAACGGAGCTGATCTCCGTAACACGGAACATATTTACTCGATCGCTCTCTCATCGGCTTTCACGCCTGAAATTTTGTTGCGGAGTCACGAATAAATTGCACCGTCCACAATGAAGTCAGGCGGACTCATACTCGCACCTTCACCTGCTCGCTCTCCTCCGTCCTCACCGTCGCTCTCTACACTCATCCTCGCACAACATGGCTAACGGCAGCGAAGGCAATGGACACGCCGTGCGTGCTGAGCCTCTGCCAGCTCCTCTCGATGTATGTCTACCGTGCACTTCGTGCCACACACGGTCGAATTCATGACTTGACTGCTCGCAGGCCTCCAAGCTCACGATCACCCTGGCGGACACGCTGAAGCCCATCCCGGCGGCGGAGGACTTGGTCTTTGGCAAGGTGCGTCCGCTGCTCGCACCGTCGCAGCACAGCACCTGAGTATTTGAACAGCACATGAGCGACCATATGATGGTCTCGACGTACCACCCTGTTACTGGCTGGTCCGCCCCAGAGATCAAGCCGTACGGGCCCTTCGTCCTTGACCCCGTCAGCTCATGCTTCCAGTACTCGACCAACCTCTTCGAGGGCATGAAGGTGCGCCTTGCCCGTCGGCTTCCCGTGTCCCTGCCTGACAATCCTCTTCCCAGGCGTACATCAACCCTGAGGGCAAGCCCCAGCTCTTCCGGCCCGACATGAACATGGCGCGCATGCGCCGCTCGCGCGACCGCGTCGCGCTCCCCGCGTTCGACACAGACGAGCTGCTCAAGCTCATCCAGAAGCTCGTCGCGGTCGAGCAGCGCTGGATCCCCAACGCGCCCGGCCACAGCCTGTACGTGCGCCCCACGATCATCGGCACGCGGCCCTGTGAGTCCCTGCGTCATACACACTGCTTATCGCGTCCCATGACTCACTGTGACCCGCAGCCCTCGGCGTCGCGCCGTCGGACCACGCCATCCTGTACGTCGTCTGCTGCCCGACAGGCCCCTTCTTCCGCGTGTCGCGCATGCTGTCCCTCATGGCCGTCGCCGAACACGTCCGCTCCTGGCCCGGCGGCACCGGCGGCTACAAGCTCGCGGGCAACTACGCCCCGACGTTCATGCCGCAGGCGGAGGCCGCGAAGAAGGGCTACGACCAGGTCCTGTGGTGCATCGGCGACAAGATCACGGAGGCCGGCGCCATGAACTTCTTCGTCTCGATCCGGCGCGACGACGGCGGTGAGTCCTCTCTGCGCGCCTGTGGATGTGGCGCAGGTGGCTGACAGTCTCTCCCAGACATCGACGTCTACACGCCGCCGAACGACGGGCTCATCCTACCCGGCGTGACGCGCGACTCGATCATGCGCCTCATGAGCGCGCACGGCACGTCGACGACGCTCGCGGGCATCGCGGAGAAGCTGCACGTCGCGGAGCGCGAGATCCACATCGCGGACATCGCGCGCTGGGCCGCGGAGGGCCGCCTGCTCGAGGTCTTCACCGTCGGCACCGCCGTCGTCGTCGCGTCCGTCGGCCGCATCGGCGTCGAGGGCAAGCCCGACCTCGAGCTCCCAAAGCACGACGGGCAGATGGGCCCGCTTGCGCGCGCCGTGCACACGAAGCTCACCAACATCCAGTGGGGCCACGAGCAGTTCGAGGGCTGGTCCGTCGTCTGCGAGTGAGCGTCTGCTGGCGCAGAGGTGCAAGAAAAGGGCGAGTGCGCGAGCTTTGTGCCCATGGATTTAAAACACGCAGCTATATAGGTCATACATATACCGGGAAATGTAAGAGTATATACCAATAGACAAGAATCTCCGGGATCATTACAGCCGCGGCAGAAGGCATGGATCATATGCATACTCAAGCGTCGGTGACGAGGATTTGTGGCGTCACTGTACAGAACCGGCAAGCTAACCAGAATCATGTTTCCTGTTCGTATGTTGACACTCATCGTGCATTCCTATTGCCTGGCGCATTCTGATCATCCCCCCCCCCCCAAGTAATCCGCGCAAGTGCAGATTCGTTTCTTCGCGGGCTAGGCTGTGACCACTTGACTGTAAGGCCCTGGTCTGATGAAAAGTAGAACGTCGCTGATAACTCACTGTCTCAGATCATCCACAGGTGGCATGCGCCGTTCGCGGAGGAGTAGCAGTTCTTGTTATTGCCGAGCCCAGTGCATGCCCGGCACGGGACGTCGCCGGGGTGCCCGCAGTCATCCTTGCAATACGAGATATCGAGGCCCGAGCCTCAGTGAGCGACATACGTGCGCGATGCGAAATCGAGTGTAGCTGACGTACTATCCGTCAATTTGGTCGCAGTAGCCGAGGCATCCTGTGGGCGAGGTGCAACCACAGCCCTGCGCCGTAGCTTGCAGAGCGAAGGTTGCGAAGATGAGGACGGTGACTGTCAGCGAGCGCATTGCGACGGCGTTGGAAGGTGGCGTCGATGAGCGAGAACACTACACTCTGCGGTACCGCAGGCTCTAGTTTTCGATGCCATTATATGCACCGTTGCTCCCGATGCTCTGGCAGTGGTATGCACGCCTCATCAGGTCATCCCGCATATCTGGTCCCTAGCCTACCGGGTGGCTCTGCACAACCCGAGACCCATTTCAATGTATATATGCGTCCCTTTACTGCGCCTGTCACGCTATCCTTAAGGATGCTAGCGAATCGATTCAGAGAACACAGTGACTTGCAAGGGATGAGCGAGGAGTGCCGGTGAAGGGGTATAGCAACGAGGCCCCGCTATATTCGAGCATCGCTAGGCGCAGGTCCCAGGTTCGTATGCAGCTAACAAAGCTTCGTTCCTGCGCCGAATTATACTCAGATTTCAGCTGCGATGTAGCCTTGTTTGCAGGTCATATCTTCAACGGACTAGGTGTGGACGTGGGCTCACTGCCTCAGGCCGCCACTATACGCCATTAGCTCCTACATACATGCCGCCGAACGCGATATGACGATAATTTCACCAGCTGCCAGGTAGATTCATGAGCGTATCGTAACCCCAGTCGTCGCGGCGCGATAGCAGGGTCTAGGACGCAACGGGAAGCATGACGGGCAGCAGGGATGCACAAGCGGTGTCGTCGGGTATGCAGCACAACCGTAAGGCTTGTGCCTTCACCTGCACGCGAGTGGCGCCTTTTCTTTCCGCCCAAAGACGGAGATGAGCATGTAGCCTGTGTCTGCATGTCTGGGCTTGCGACCAAGAGTCGGACAGCAAAACTTCGGGCGCAGAGGCTCAACGTGTAAGTGCAATGCTCAGTTGACTAGCCCACGCATACTGTACATGATTCACAACATCACTAGCCGTGGGCTTAATCCATAGTCACCTGTCACCCGGTGCGCGTTGAGCACGGCTTTGCGGTAGAAGACGAGAGGCGCGCTACTCACCTACAGAATCTCGAGGTCGCACTGGCCAGAGTTGTCGAAGAAGCAGTTCGCCCCGCTGGCAGGAGCGGTCTTGCAGGCTCCGCACGCGAACGACTCATTCGTGCCACAGTAATCAGTGCAGAAGAACCTGCAAAGCGGAGAGTCAACACACAGGACCATCACCAAGGAGCCGAACGTACTCTCCGCCAGACTCGGTGCATAGCCCAGGGCAGCCGGTGGGCGACCGGCAGCCGCTGCAGTCGGGCGGGGTCTGTGCAATTACCTGGGCCATGAAAGTCGCAGCGACGACGCAAAACACAGTGGTCAAACGCATGGTGTGCTTGGAGGTGTTCGAGTGCGCAGGTGCGTTGCTGAGCCTTCCGCGAAAGAGAGGCCTTATATGCGCCTCGACGCCTGCGCAGGACCATCTGTAGGCTCGAACCGGGCTCGCACAGAGGCCAGCCCCCGCCGCGCTCCCTAGGCCACGAAGAAGGACGCGCGAGCATGTGCAACAAGCCGGCAGCCCGCTAGATGAGCGCGGCGGGCTTCGTTTACCGACGGATGCACCGGCACCTGAGGCACTCTGAACGTTAATCGAACGCAAGCGATGAGTGAAATGCGCAGGGGTGCGCTCACCGCCATCGTCCTGCGCTCGCCGCTACACGCTCCAAGGGCGGGAAACGCAATGCAGCCTCCATCTGCCTAGGGCGCAGCGCATCACCAGACCGTAACGGTGCGCCTAGGAGAGGCTTCGCCACAGCTGTGGTCAAGCATGGGAGTCGGCCTTCGGGTGTGGATGTCGGGAAGTTGAACAGAGCGCACGAGATGCTACCGCAATCAACGCTTGGGTTTCCGACGAGCAGCGGACGCCGGAGCTCGGGCAAGCGTGTTACGGCGACAAGGCACGTTCCTCGCCATCCAAGGGTTGCACAAGAACCTCATTGAACTCTGATGGGCGACAGGCCATAGACAGCCGAGGACGCCAGGCAACGATGTCCATGATTTGACACCGCAGACATATTGACTAACAGGCCGCAGACGGAGGTTGGCTGCGCGGTAGCAGACGTATTGAACCCTGTGAAGAGGGCGGTGCATTAGCGAGTCTATTCGTTGTTCAGGGCCCAGGCAGAGCAGTTACGAGACCAATAGTTCGAGAAGCGGCCGCCTCCGCGCTGGACTGGAAGTGCGGCTGGAGCATGACATCCAGTAGCTATCCATAACCAGGGAGACAAAGGGGATGCAGACTATACCCGGCTGTGTCGCTTCAGCTGCGCCGACCCGCCACCACTTGACCAACACGGAGAACATATGAAATCGTAGACCGCAGGCTGGCTGCGTGCAGCGGGTGCTGCCGAATCACCATGGAACGATGACCACGTACACGTACGCACCGGCTACGGGCGAGAAGCGTCAGCTGACGGGCAAATTTCGCATGTAAGGTTTATCAGATAGCCAGAAAAGCAGGCTTGTTTGATAGTTGGATACGTTTCGTGCGTGTGTCCGTATAGCCGCAATCGGCGGAGACATGCCAAATGGAGGGATCCAGGTGACACGATACTGGCAAAACAACTGCGGCTGTTAGTGGCACCAACTTACCGCCAAGCTTAGCCGTGAACTATGCTTACTTTAGCTCTGACCGCGACGAGACATGCGTTTGCCTATCTCGGAGCTCGACGGTATCAAGCGCACCGCAGTGCCTAGAGTAGCTTGAACAGTGAAATGCGAACTCGGCGGGATGATAATCTGATATACAGCGGGCCCACATTATGGCAACCTACGAAACGCACTAGAGCAAGATGCGGTCAATGGGTCAGTGGGCTGGCGTCGAAGAAGGTAACGCGACGCACCCAATACACATCGCGAAAGGAGGTTCGCACGAAGCTCATCTACTGCCACCGCAGCTAAGTGGCACCGAGACCCTTGGGCAAAGATGGGTGTATGCACGAGGCAATGCAAACGCGACAGCCGCCACAGATACAACGAATGCATTGCCGAGAACGACCGCAACCAGCTCTGCCAGGGCCTTCTGACAGGCTGAAGCGACCCGCCGCGCAGGACGACCCTCGCAAGGCTCCACAGGATCCGCTCCAGGCCCTCAACATACGGCGAGACCGAGCGATGTCATCGGCGAGGGCACGCTCAGGCCGCACAACTGCGCAGTATTTCAATAACTCCATTGGGCAGCAGGCCTTGGGCGCGTAGATAGACGACTAGAAACTGTAATAGCAAGGGACCAGGGTTACAAGCAGCCGGCAATGACGTCCGAGGAGAGCGCAGGACACAGTTCCAGAGCGAGGAGTGGCAACGGTGAGCGAGACAGAGGAGCGGGAGAACAGCCAGAGGGAGAGGCAAACAGAGCAAAGCAGGGAAGAGTCGTGGTCGCCAAAGGTGGAGCGTCCTCGTCAGGGTTCTCAGGATAGATCGGAGTTTGTCGACGTGCTGGCGCCAGGCTGGAACCTCTCAAGAAGGGTCGTATAAGTCTCGGAGATCTGGCGGTAAATGCGGGATTCAGAAGCTCAGCAGATATCGCGTAAACGCATGTTGCTCACCTTCGCCGCACGTGAACCGCCGTCCGGTACAAAGCGGCAGACTACCGTGGAAGCCTCAAACCATCTTCGTGCCTCGTCCGCTAATGAAACGCTGCAAAAAGAGCTTAGTAGTGAGAACGCGAGACGTGAAGGAGCTGGCAGTGTACTGAAGACATTCTATGCCCGTGTTGTATGAAGTCCCTAGGAGCCATTGCCGCTCATCCATTGGATAAACCTGCTAGCGCCGTCTTCAGTCCGCTCAATTGAAGCAAATGGGGTACTGACGTTCTCATCGTGCAGATCGTCAGTGTGCTCTTCCAGGACAGCGACGGCTTGCTCAACGTAACGCAGAGCCTTCGCTCTGTCTGCTGATGAGTTTCTAGACAGCAGAATGGTACAGATGGCGCGAAGCCAGCGTGAGAACTTCTCAACCGACAGCGACGCGCGGTCAAGGCTGGCGTGAAGAATCGCCTGCAGGTCATCAGTCACACTGTAAGGGACCACGGAACCCTTCGTTCAATTACCTCCAGGGCGGCGAAGAGCACTTCACGTCCATTCGGTCGTAAGCCGTGGAGTCAAAGGGGGAAGACGGCTGGAAACACATGCCTTCTACGGGACAGTCCTTCTCCACCCACTGCGAGGCCGTGGCGGTTAGTTGCAAACAGGACGAATTCCAAATACGGCAGATGACTCACTAGCATGTCCGCGAACGCTTCGAACGTTTCCGTGGCGAGTGCGTCAGATCTCACTGCATCCTGGGGACAAGGTTAGCATTGCGCACGCAGTGCGGAGATGAACCTTGCCTTACCTGGATTACGCCCAGGAGACTTCCCCAGTTCTTCATTAAACAGCAGACCTCCGCCTGGAACAGTCTGAGGATGTGTATGAATGACCTCGCACGCATGACGTCCTCGTCGGCGATGAGGTGTTTGTTTTCGAGCAGCCCTTGGATCCGGTCCTTGCATAAGCTTATGTTACGAAATGCGCCGTTGAGATCCTGCTGAACTCGGGTAAGCCAAGAGTAAAACCTGGCAGCGGGCACGGCTCGGCGTACGCACAGGACCATCATCGGCTTCATCGAGTCGCCGGCGGAGTGCAAACACTAGACGAATGATAAATGCAGCAGCACGTGGGAAGGGTAGCAATGGTGAGACACGTACCTTTCCCAGCGACTGCCGCGAACGAAGCGTTGGCGACGTAGACGTGGAGATCGGGGTCCACGTCGGTAACAGAAGACGTGCAGTAGATCTCAAGGAGCTGGATATCCGTCAGCGTGTGCTAGGCTCGCAACTAGTTGGAAGAGAAGACAGACCTCGCGAGCGGTGTCAAACAACTTCGTGACGGCGTCTTCCGCCGCCTCCCAATCTGCGCAGCCTTGTACGGCACAGTTGTATGCTGTTCTCCACAGCCACGAGATGTCTTTCGCGGCGACAGCGCGTTGCGCCTTGGGAAGGGATTCGATCAGAGTTTTCCCTTTGTTCGGGGGTATGAGATCATGACGTCGGCGCCGAGCACTATGGGAGAGGCTCACCGGTGATGAAGTGCCCTATCAAGGTGGGAACAAAGCCGTTACTTGTCAGGGAACATTGACATCAGCGAGACACGGGATCAGCTAATTGGGTCCGCGCGCACCTATTCACTCCAGGCTCCGCCATGAGCTTGACGGTGAGCCGAATGATGCAGCGGATCAACGTCAGCGTTTCCAGATGAACGTCGCGCCCATCTTGTGCTTGGACGGTGTCTAGAAGCGCCTGCAGCACCGCGAGTAGCAACGTCTTCATATCGGACTCGTTGGCAAGCTGGGTAGCCAGCAAAAGCATCTTCCGATCGAAATCTGGTGCCTCGGCCATGCCTCGTACCGCTTCAATGGCTAGACAAAGAACAGCCATGAGATGGGAGCGCCAGCGTGTCAGCGAACTGCAAGGACCTTCCGCCTCCGACCCTGAGCAAACAGTCAGCTGCGTGGCACGGCGCCGCCTGGTGAACGCACGGTACCTTGATGAACCGCCGCTAGGAGTGCGACGTAGCGGGTGGCAGCGTCGTTGTTCGGGCACCGGCGGAGAATTGCTGACGCTCTGGAGTATTCTCGTTGCTGGATATGACAAAGAGCGGCCTTGCGAAAGCACTTAGCATTGCTCGGGCGCGCCATGCTGGCGAACACCGGGTGGGCGCCGCAGAGGAACCAGTCGGCGGCCGCTGGCCATCGTTTTGCGTTGTAGTGTCTGTCGCCAAATTGCCACAAGAGCTGTATTGGTCAGTCAACTTTGGATGGCAAGGAAGGATAACAGCGACCCTGCGAACCGTCAGACAAGCGGTCGCAGGCACCTTCGGGAGAACGATCTCAGCGCCGTGGATACCTGTTCGGAAGTCGTGCGTAAGCACGGAGCAGCTGAGGTCTCATGAACGTACAGGCGAGAGCGGCCTCGACATCTCGCATTGCCCTGGAATGGTCCTCGTCTTTCGAGCAATGAAACAAGAGCGACAAGAGCAGACGATCCACGCAGGGTGGACAGCCCTCCGCCTCGGAGTCTACTGCCTTCTGCAGCGCATGCTGATGAACCGCGGTAACAAGCGTGCTGAACAAGTGTTCATTCAATAACGGACGCCACGACATCATAGGGGTGACCACATACTGATATTGGGCTAGCGTTCTCAACTCCTGTAAGATGCTGCGAAGGAGATCCGGTCAGCCCGACGTCGGCCGGGCCTAGAAATCCATTGTCACAAGAGACGCACTCGGTAACGTTACTGTCAGAGTAACTCATGTGATCGATGATGGACTTGAACGCTGAACGGCGTGTGAGCAATAATCGATGAGAGTACAGCACACGGAAGAAGACAGACCATCAAGCAATTGCGACTCCGCAGCCTTGCGCCGCTTCAGAACAGCTATCCGCATCCAACGAAGCTGTTGGTGCTCCGGGTTTCCCTTGACAGGCAAGAGGTAAGAAGGAGTCTGGTACGCGTCCCAGAACAGCCATGCAGCGCACCCGGTCTGCAGCGGAGTCGAGAGTGTCGATCAGTTCGTTCAGGGTTGTCTCAGCCCGGTCCAGATTGTCGGCGTCGTGAGACGAGGACATGTAATATGCCCGCGCTGTAAACAGAAGTGTAAGGGAGAATGGTTTAGTCGCTCCGTGCTTCGCTTACCCAGACTTCGTAAGATAGACCGCTGTGAATGCGGGCCCTAGTTATCGATGTACGCGCTGAGCATGAAATGCACACGATACCTTGAGATCTCCCATTCCGGCAGTTGATGCGTCGTCCGACAACTCAATGATGGAGAACGCCTTCTGCATCCACTTCACGGCGCCTTCTCCTGGCGGCAGCTGCACGGCGTCGCCATGCCCCTCTCGGACGGTTTTCAAAATAGACCTCCCGATTTCCAGAAGCTTGGCTGCGAGAGCCACCCGCTGCGGACATAGTGCTCAGTGCATCACAAATCATAACAATGATGCTTTCCACATACGTCGTGGGGCGGCAACAGTCGCACGCGCTGATCGTGTTCTGTAAGTCCATTGAGCGATCGGACAAAGTCAAGTGGGCGCGGCGCACTAACCTGTAACCTTGTCCAGGAAGAAGTCTGCTACGCCAGCGTTTCCTTCCCTCCATGCCTATTATCGTAATGATCACCGCAGGCGTATGAGTGCACGTGCAGCATTCCGGCATCAGGGACCCACCGCTTCCATACGGCTGGAGTGGTACAAAACAACGGCCTGTGCCCTTGTTTGCTGATGGGAAGATTCTGCGTCATCAATCGTCCGAAGCTGCTCCTCGTACTGGTATGGGAGAGAGGAACATCAGAAGTTCGCTCGGTCCTCGCTGACGGACATTCAGGAACCTTGGCTGCACATGCTAAGATGCTGGTGGCCACGCCGTGCCGGCCAACCTCTAGTACGGAAATTAAGCGATCGGTGTGGGGGTTCACAGGGACACGACGTTCAGTTTACTCACCGGATAGGCTAGCACCCGCCTTACTTGCCAGACGCAGCACGTGCACGAGTCCTGCATTCATTCTGTTTGAATAACAGCACCTCGAATAGCTCGATACAAAAGAAGACCCACCTTCAAACGGCTGGTGCTGCTCGAGCCCTGCCTCGATAAGGCGGAACCCTGCCATCCGCACTGCGGTTGGAGGCGGTTCAGCGCTCAGGTTCGTAGGCTTTTGCGAGACGACAATGCTTACACGCCGCCACAACTTCTGGGCCGACGTCGCTTTCGGCACCCTTGATAGTAGTGGCTGCATTCCAAAGATACACGCCTGCATTGAGACCGCATATAGTCAGGACTCGGGACAAATTCCGCCGAAGAGACGCGCACCCTCCCTGTCAAGGGCATCCGCAACATCCTGCCAGTCCTTGTTTGATTTTGGACGTTGCTGCGATATCGCCTCAGCCTGCGCGGCAACCTTGTCCAGGTCTGGGACGAGGAGCGACCAGGCGGAGCGCTTGGCCTCCCCGAGACGCGGTTTGATGACGAGAAGCAGATCTAAACGCGAGCGCGGTTGAGAGGACCTGCGTACGCGCTGCATTTTGCGCGAATCTCACCCTGGATGTCCTGAAAGACGGGCAGGATCGCGGCAGCCTTGCGCTTGCGGGCGGACATGGATGCTGGCGCGGACGATGGTCGCGGAAGGAGACACGCCAACAAGGTTAGGGTTCGCGCCCCGCCTGTGTGACGGGTGACGGGTGACGGCACGCGAACCGTCATGAAGACGTGACCGTCTGCCGTGTTTGGCGGTGCTGTGACGAGGCCGCGAGTCCGCGGGGCAGAGTGTCACGCTCCGCTTCGTTCCTCCGACAGCTGACGTGACAAGCATGGCATCCGCACAAGAATCGCAGCCCGCGAATACAACAAATCTGCCCGTCGAGGCGGTAGCAGCAGCAACACGAGTCAGTCCCGGTTCTATCAGACCTCAGGCGACGGAAATGATTCACTCCTCGACGTCTCTGCCCTTCTCGAACCCAGGAGGCAAAACACGACGGGATCTTTGCCGGCCTGTCCTCAGGCCTACTCGGAGGTCAGTCCCTTTGCACACGATTGTGGGCTCGTCTGTTCATGAAGTTTGGTCCGGTTCGGAACGGCTCTGACAATGGTTCCGCTCACCATACAGCTCTGATCGGCCAGCGATTCTACAAGTTCGACAGGAACAAGACGATCCTCTGCGGCGTTGGTATGTAATCCGTTTGGCTAGCTTGAGTTCCGCCTGACCCCTTTCATTGCCACCAATATCGCGTAACACCACGATCATCTGGCTCGCTGACATCTTGCGTTCCAGTAACCGGAATCTTGGTTGGCTATCAGTTCACCCAAATATTCACGTCGTCCAATCTCGCCAGGCTGCGCGTGGAGCAGGCACGGCTCGCCAAGGCAGAGACTGCCGAGCAGCCCTCAGGAGCAGAGCCGGCCGTATGAGCCCTAACTTGTCGCTGTACCAGCACTCGGTCGGACGCTGTCGCGCGATGCATAATGCAGTCCTTTTTACTTCCCTGCCGGCCCTGTCTTACCCACTCACAGCCGAAACCGCCACCTGCGCTGCTTCTTCCGCGCTGTACACGTACACGTTCGAACCTACCGAATGCGAGAAGCCGCGCCGCGCGAGCGAGCCCTCGCGAGCTTGTTCCTGCCAATCACCGCCGCACCCGGCCGCCAGCAAGGCACCAATGCGGCACTGTGCCCTGAGGCACACCGCCCGCATGCGTGCGCGCGTGCCTGCGCGCGGCGCGAGCGGCGCGCGAAGCTGTTTGGCTCCCGGGCCCAGTAGCAGCGGGCGGCGGACCCTCCGCGGCCAGGCGTCGCCCACGGCGAAGCGGGCCCGTGGAAGCAGGCCGCGGTGCGCACCCTCTGCGCGTCCTGCCACCGTGTTTTCTGCAAGGGCGCCCCCTGCCGGACGAACCTCGCGCCCTGCCCACACCCTCGGGGTGCGCGAAGGGGGCACCTGCCCGGGGTGGCTGTCCGCGTCGCGCCCCCGAGGTGTCGCAGCGAGGCCGGCGCAGGCCGCCCCACGCCTCTGTATTTTCATCTCGCGCACGGCCGATGACGACGGCGGGTGTCATGCCTGACGCTGCGCAGCGAGTGCGAGCTGCACGGACGCTGGGCCTCTGCTGCCCCCTGTAACGCTCTCCGTCGGGCTCCTGTCGCCCCGCGGCGCCCTGTAACAGTGCAGCGCAGCCCCGCTGCAATCTATCGCGGCGCGGGTCGCAGCTGGCGGCCGCGGCCGCCACGCCCCGACTGCTCGCCGTGGGCCCCTGTTGGGGCCGCCTGCGCCCCGACGGAGGAGCTCGGGCGATCTGCCGGGCGCGCGCTGTCTCACACTCATTACGCACCGTTCGGGGGCGCACAGCGTGTGCGGCTGGTTCCATGGCAATCTATTAGGAGGCGACCCGCAGGGCCCCGCCGCACCTCGTCATCGGGGGCTCCCGCGTCTCAGCGCGGGTCGCCGCAGCGGGCCCCGGCCGCGCGCCCCAGCGCGCACAGCGGTTTTCGCGAAGATTGCACGCGCGGGCGGGAGGCGATTGGCCCGTGCGGGCGGGCTCGGATGCTGTGCATGTGGGCACCTGAGTGCGGCTGGGGGAGCCCTGGCTCGAGGCCCCTGCCCTCTTTTGTGCTGGGCTGATGAGCGGGTGACGGTGGGGCGAGTGCGATCCGGAAATACGATAGCTATCAGTCGCCCCGGGGGCTCTCGAAGTTTCCGCTCGTCCGCACCCAGACCGGTGCGCAGACCATCCCATCCGGCCGATGGGGCCACCCGGCCACGCTGGCGCGGACGTGCCAGGGAAAGAGCCTCCGCTGCTCCCACCGAAACCTGTTCTTCTGGCAGACCGCGCAGGTGCTCCGTCAGCACACCAGGCGACTGTCAAGACGACGTACATGATCAACACCCGCCGGGAACTGCCACTCGGCTCATATCGTTGCATGAGGAAACGTGTTTCGCTTGTTACATGTAACTTTGCAGCTATAGACGGTTTATGAATACAGGGTGTGGCGATGTTGGCTTCTACTGGAGAGATGCGGGTGCGAAGTGATGGATGCGTGACTGTATGCAAGTATTGTGCGACGAGAGGAAACGGGCAAGTGTGTGACGACAATGCAAGAGGGAAGGGGACGACTGCGACGGAAAGCAAACACTAGCCCAAAATATATGGCATGTACAGTGGGGAACGTAAACGACGTTGTCGTGCTGAGAATACATAAGTGCAGTCGGAAGAGTCTGAGTTGAGCGTACGATATGCGAAATTATAAGGATAAGAGGCGAGAATTACAGTCGGCGATTTTGTGGGCGATTATACAGAGGCGACGGCCGCTGCTGCGGGTCATTAACATAGAAGTGGACGCCGGGCGGACCAGCGTTCGCGAAGGGCGCCGGCGCGACGCCGCTCTGGATGGGAGCGTGGTACGGCACGGCATGCGGCGTCTGCTGGTGGTAATGCTGATGCGCGTGCGGGTCATAGTGCTGTGCGACCGGGACGTGCGCTGGCGCGGGAGCAGGCGCAGGGGCGCGGGGTCGGTTCCACGCCAGTTCCGAGAAGTGTGGAAGCGTGGGTACGTTCTCGCGGAGATGACCATGGACTTCCTGGGGGCTCGTTGACGCGGACTGGACAACCATTGGGACGGACGGCTGTGCTGCGTAGCCATAGTCTGCCGAGATGACCGGCGGCTGGTGGTACCGCAACCGCGCCTTCCTCGGACGGCTCTCATCTTCAGTTGGGGAGCACGCGAGAGAATAGAAGTACAGGTTCTAGAGCGAATATGCGTTAGAGTTCGTACACTGCCATCCAAGTTTGATACTGACCTGCGGGGCTGCGTAGGCGCGCTGCCCATCGACATGATATGCAGAGGCCAACGTTTGGGGTGCCACCGGTTGTCTGACCGAGGCCGACCATGCGGGACTTGGATTGGCCGATCCAGGCTTGACACCGCTAGGAGAGGCACCAATCGAGAGCTTGGAGAAGTGCTGAAGCGGCTCGGACGGAGATATTGAGTTTGCCGATCGGTGTCCGTGGTGACGTTCTTGCGGGATGTCGAGCGACAGATTCGTGGGCCGCCTAGGTGCCTTCGCGGGATGAGGGTGCGTTAGGGGTGGCGAAAAGGCATCGTTGGCAGAGCGCTTGGCACCCGACCGCGGCGGAGTGTGGTACTCGACAGGCGCCGGGGTCAAGTAGTGGTTTTCGTGCGCGGATAGGGCATAGGCGGGGCGACTCGGAGAAGAGGACCGAGCCCGCTGCGTCGGCGCGGCGTGAGAAGGATGTACAGCGGGTCGATGCGGTCTTGAGTGGGCGTGTACGCGAATGCGCGGCGTCCGACGCCACTGCCTCGAGTCCCGCTCCTTCGCCATGACGAGGCCTTGGAGGAGATTCAGCCACGAGATGTACGTGGTCTTGTCCACGTAGAGCCCGAAGTCGATACCGAGGAGGAACTCACGTTCCATACGGTTAATCTCCTCCAACTCGATACCCGACACCTCGGACCAAGTCTTGTTGGTGTAGGTATTACTGGAAATAGCTCGTCAATAACGAATAGGCGACACAAGGACAGCGTTACGTACTCGTCGAGGAACTTGTTCGCCATCATGAGTGCCGCAATAGCCACTCGGTACTCGCTCCCAGACTGGCCGCTTGTGAAGCGATTACGGATTTTAAGGCGGTAGATGTAGTGTAGTGCGAGTACGATGACAGACTGGCTGACTTGTGTTGTTTCCAGAACCTTTTGCATGAACCGAACGAAGTCGGGGGACACAGCCAGCTGTAGCGTAGCGGTAGCCGAACTTGGCTTGGGTATCGAGGGCTGCCGCGAAGTCGACGGCGACGCGTCGCGCGACAGCATCGAGAACCAGAGGTAGCACACCATCTCGCACATCTTCTCGGCGAGGAAGTGCGAGGAGCGGTGGGTGGACCTCGTGAGCCAGTCGACGGGTTCTGGGGGTGGCGAGAACACCTGCGGGCGCTGCTCCTCCTCGTACGCCTCCGAGTCGGGCTCCATGGGCGACGGAGGTCGCGTGGCCGTGCGCAGGGGCGGCAGCTTCACAGACGAGGACGCATGCGAGTACCACTGCGCGGCATCTTCGAGTTGCGGAGGCGTTACTGGGAGGCAGAAAAAGTCAGCCAAGTCCGGACTGGCGCTTTGTGCACAACGCGCTAATTTAACGCGACTCACTTGGCGAAATACGCGACAGCCGGCTGTCCAACTGGGAGATGGGAGGCAGGGTGGTCTGCTGTGGCGCGTGCGGCTCGGCGACGCGTCTGGGAGGGTGCACGGAGAGCGGCGGGGTCAGGGGCAGCTCCGTCTTGGGCGGCCGCCAGGCGGACCAGGAGTGCGGGAGCTCGAGCTGGACGGGGCGCGAGTGGTGGTGCATGAGAGGACGTGAGGGCGTGGGCGGCATTGACGGGGGCGTATATAGAGCCATGGCGGCAGCGTAGGGTAGGGCGGGGGACTTCAAACGAGAGGAAAAGAAGGTAACATATGGATGGAGGAGGAGGTTTAAAGAGAAAAGGACGGGAAGATGATCATGGCAGGGGAGTTCGGGCTCGGGAGCGGAAAATTGTGGATATGGTGAAATTCTCGGCTAGAAACGAACAGGGGACGCGGGACAAGGAGAAGGTTGCCTGAGTTCGGTGTCGCTGGGACATCGAAACTGGCTCGTAAGCGCAAGGCCCATTCGAAAGCGTAAATTCCATCCGGCCACAGCGCTCGCAGCCCTTTTTCGCTTATTTTTCGCGACTCATCAATTCTGCATCAACAGGCGCCCCCACGCAGATCCCAGTCCCCCTGATGATCTCACACGAACCTTGTCGAAACTCGCCGTTTTGTTTTCGTGTCCCGCTCGGCCTGTCTTCCGCCGACGCCGATCACCCCGCCGGTGATGGGGATTCCCCACCCCGCCTGGGCCCCTGTCTGCCCCCATATGGCTACTTTTGCTCACGTGCACGCCCAATCCGGCACGTCTGCGCGGGCTCAGTCGCCGTGCCGCCGCGGCGCGCCCGGGCGGGCTCCGTTCAGACCCTGGCGGAGGCAGACCCTGGCCCAAAGCGGGCAACTCCCATGCAATCTTCCGGTACCTCTGTGCTCCCCGCGGCGCGCCCTTTCGTCCGTAACCACATTTCCATCTTTTCGTGCGCATCTTCCGTCCTAACTGGCACGCCGTCGCGGCCCACCCTTCCTGTGTTGGCCCCCGCCTCTCGCTTGCCTGCTGCTCGCCGACATGTGCTCACGCTGTGGCGTCCGCTCCTGTCTCCCACACCGCGGCACAGCGTCGCCCCGCGTGCTTTGTTTGCGACGCCCGAACAGGCTGCCCATCCGCCCGATCTCCCGCCTCGCCTCGCGAGCCCCCGCGGGAACAACCTCCCTATGCGGGCCCTCCGGCTCGCGCTCGAGCCTTGGCCCGGATCCACCACGCTATCCTCTCCCCGCGCGGCCGTTGTGCGATGATGCAGGCTGCAGCAGGGGCACACACATTTCTCCTGCCGACGCTGCAGCGGGCCCAGATCCCATCGCCGTCGGAGGCTCCCTGCCCGTTCTGTCGCTCGCCTTCCGCCGCCAGTGCCAGAACATTCAGGGTGTCTTCGAGTGCGACTCAATGTGCGCCCACTCCAACGATGGACGGCCGTCCCTTGCGTGCACCCATTCCTGTGCCCAGCAACGCCTCATCTGCCCTGCGAACGCCATCTCCGCCTCCGGGCGCGAGTTCCTATCATCTGCGCGGGTGGTACGTACGTACACGCTTTGTGCGATCCATTGCTCTTGTTGCCACTCCTGTTGGAAGCCTTCACAGAAGAACCGTCGAGCTTCCGCCGCGACAGTTCATCGTCTGCATAGTGAGTCCGCTGCAGTTCCCTGGCTACAAATTCTATCAGCTCCATCCCGGAGCATGCACGGCGTTCCTTGTCACTTTTGTCCGGGCCCTCGCAACTCACGCCAGCGCGCACGCGTCTGGTCCGTCCGCAGCCCATTTGACGAGGCGCGGACCTGCACGTCAGCCCACTGTCGACATGCCCACGACCTTCTGTCGGACGATGACGAGCGGCAACGCCAGGCCACTCCGTGCACCGCTGCTGCAGGCGAGCTTCTATATCCGGCAGACGCGCGACGAGGGTCCTCCGCCGTCGCATGCCCCCCCAGCTTACGCACAATGAGTGGCGGCCGCCCTGAAACGGCCGGTGCCCACCGTGCGGACGCTGTAGCGCATGCGACGCACCCGGCGACCACCCTGGCGAGCGGCGCGGCCGCTGCGCCGAGCACACGTAAGGGCCCCCCGCGTCGCCACTTCCGGGCCCGCTGCCACAGCGTAGCGTAAGGGCGCGTCGGGCCCTGCTGGCGTGCCCGACCCCCACCCAGACGAGGCCCCCGGGCCCCCGCACGCAGCGTGCAGCCGCCGCCGACCGCGTCCGGCCGCAGGGCCCCGCTGTACATCCTCCGCGCGCGCTCGTGTGCGTGTGCGTGTGCCGTGCGCAGTGCGCGCGTGCCCGGATGCGGCGGGCGCCTGAGCATGCAGTCGGTTCGGTAACTTGCCACACGCATTGTTGTGCCGAGAGCTTCCCCTCATTGGGGCGATCAATCTGAGATGGATTCGTGCCTAATCCGCTTTTGTCCTAGACGCGGCGCGGCGTTTTGGTCCGCGAGCGCGGGTGCGGGCCCTGCACAAACAGCCTTCGTTTAATTAGCTCAGCATCCCGCGCCTCGCGGGGACCAGGTATCCACGGACATAGCGAGCACACCGTCCATCAGAGCACTCTCAGTGGACGCTATTTGCATGATCACAGTTGAGACAGGTTACAACATGCGAGCTGCGAGCACTGCGGCGCCAGCCCGCCTCGCCCGCCTCGAGCTGTCGGACGACCCGCAGTGGCGACTGCAGCCGTGCGCGCTGGGGTATGACATATCGAGCCGGACCCCTAACCCCACCGGGCTTCGCGCGTCCGGACTCCTGGCCAGGTGCTGCGTGTGCCTGCGGCGACGGAGACGGAAATTTTCGCACGGTAAATATGTTGGACGCGGTAACACGTATCAGATCAGACCGTTTGTTACGAAAGCGCGACCCGCGTCGTACTGACAGCTCGGTAATGGCTCCGACGGGGCGCCCGCGCATTTTGCAGCGCCGCGGCACACCCGGATGGGGCAGCGCACACTGCTAACGTGCGTGAATGGTTACTGCGCCCAGTGGCGGCACCTTTACCTGCGCTGGACTCTCCGCGTGCCCTTGTCGCCGCATCGGGGCTAGCAGCGAGCGTGCGCGGCGGCCTGCGCGCTGCCCGCGACGGCGGGGCGGACACGCGAGCATCTGCGCCGCCGCACCGATCCCAGCAGGCGCGATGGCGCCTCGGCGATCTGGCCCAATCTCAGAGCGAAACCCTGACGCCACCCGGCTGTTGACGTGTGCGATCGCGCGATCTCGCCGCCGCCGCGTCCAGCTGCTCTTTGTGTGAGTTCGCCCGCAGCGCGTGCACGCTCCGCCGCCACGCCATCAGATTATCAGCCCTGCACGCAATTTAGTGCCGTCGCGACCGCGCCGCCGCCCAGCCCCCCAGGTGCCCGCGCGCGCAGCGCGGGAGAGATCGCCCACAAGGTGGGTCCGCCGCCAGGGGCCGCCCCGCCCTGGCTCTGCTCCTGCCCCGCGCGGCAGCGCGTTTCTGTCGAGCGGGCGGCAGCAGCTGGCAGCAGCAGCTCGCCCGACGCACGGACGCCGCCACGCCTGCGCGTGCCACGCCGGTCCAGGCCCCGTGCGCGCTGCGCAAACAGGCGCGCGCGGATAGGCTCGGATTTGCCGCGATTTGCCTCGCGCCGTAACGGGCCTAGCGACGGCGGCGTGCCCTGCGCGGTGCTGCCGTTGCGTGGTGCGCGCACGCAGCATGCTGCCCCTCCGCCTCCGCGAGCGACCCGCCTAGACCCGCGCCCTCGTCGGCCGCGCATTTTTCTAGCCTATTTTTTTCTCGCTCGCTGGCTCGCCGAATTTTTTCGCGCGCGATCGCCACCGACCGCGCATTACGCATGCGTGCAGTGCCGCTGCACGACACAACACGCGCACGCGGCACGGTTTAGCACACGCCCCCGTTCAGGTAGAACGGTGCGCCCCGGTCAAATTGCCAGACAAAATCAGGCGTGCGCCACGCCGCCGCGTCGATACAGGGCGCACGCCTATCGATGGGATATCGCTCCCCGCGCAGGACAAACGGAGCACCCGCGCGCCGTGCACCAGCAACGCAGCAGGCTAGCGTCGCGATGAGACAGCACCGAGACAGCACTAAAGTCTAAGACGCAGCACGCTCTGCGGCGGGGCCAGGGACGGGGTGCGCACTCTGCGGCACGGCCGCTGACGTCGAGCCGCCGGCAGGCGCGTCACCGTGTGCAGTCGACGCGCGCGGAAGGCTGTCGAACGCGGCCGCGCTGCGCCGCCTGAGGGCCCCAGAACCGGCGGGCGAAGGTGCGCGAACGCTGCGAAGGCGCGAAGCACGCAGGGTGCCGCGGGTGCTGTGCCCCACAGGCACGCCGCGCGTGCGTCCGGATGTCCCGATTTCGCTGCGTGCGCGCGCTGCCGCTCGCTGGCGTGGGCGTGCGCGCGGTGCGCGGTTCTGGACGCGGACCCTGGCTGGCGTCGGCGCGGAAATGGGACGCGGCGCGAGTGGCGCGGCGTGCCGAGGGAACCTCAGCGTGGCCGGCAGACCCTGAGCAGAGCTATGTGGAAGGAGTGGGCTGGCGTGCCCGGATCGGTGCCTTCGTAGCTGGTCTAGATAGGGCAAGTCGCGAGGAGTATGCTAGTCTGGACGTCGCGGGTGATTCGATGGGCGCGGGTATGGCAGATGGCGCCGATACGACTCGGGGACCAAGAAGAGCCCTGCGTGCAGCTGGACAGTACGTTCCAAATGAGGCGTTGGCTGTGACGCGCGCAGAGCCTTTCGCCGAGCAAAGATGTCCTTCATTTGGCGGTGCGAGTGAACGAAGAGGCGGCACCTTCTTCCACTCTGCCAGTGACTGGCCGTTCCCTACTGGGCCCGCGGTACGTTGTCCAATAGTTCTTTGTATTGCAGACGAGAGATCCCCGCGGCAGGGAGCCTAGTAGACAGGTAACGGAACCAAGAGGCACTCACGAACGGGATCCTACATCCGTCGTCCACTATCAGGCAGGCCGAGATGGGCGTGGAACAGCCCGCTTCGCAGCCTTGTGCCACATCGCCGCAGTCGGCAGGTACGGAGCTTGGACGAAGCTCCAGAACTGCGGCACGCATCGACACGAGAGATAGCGTGGCTTCGACGCAGCAGGAGCACGGATACGCCAGTACACCCTGATTGACAGCGACGAACGAGAACAGATCTGGCAGGATATCGAGATGTTGGTGGCGAGATGGAGACGGTGACAGTCCTGGCCAGCAGTGGCGGTCCGCGGAGAGGCCTCTTGCCACGAAAGCAGCGAGCGGGACGGCGTCTGCTGACGGTGATGGCGGGACGCCACAATTCCCCGGCCCCGGCGCTAAGACCGAGAGCGGGCCGAGACGGTTCCCACGTACGCTTTGTGTCTGCCCTCCACCACGACCTCCTCATCCCCGTCCTTACCTGCGTCCGCGGGGCCAATATGATATGCATCATATTCTCACACTTACAGAGAGCGTTGCGTATAACGGCTGAGCTGCATGTGTAGCGTGATAAGCTCAGTATATGCTATGAGATAACACCGGGAGGGGGTCCTTGGGCGACGCGAGAACCCGTATGGCAGACCAGTACGTGGACCGCCCTGGTCAACGCCGTCCTTGTCTCATGCTTGATTGTCTCCAGTGCTGTTGAGCTGCCGGATAACCTTGCTGCTGCGCGAGTTGGCATGGAGAACCAACCTCCGGTTCATTATTGTGTCGAGGTTGCATGGAACACAGCCTCGAGCACACCTGGAAAGGGTCCTCCGCCAGACAATGGCTTGTCGTCCATGTATATGGGCAGCTGAGCTAAGTTCTCAACCGTGTACACTGCGCGCCTGTGCAGGTTTATCTTCCCGAAAGGCTGTGTCCGACGAAGAGGCAACTTTGGGCCGGTCGCGAAGAATGGTTCATTGTGCCGAACGTTCCTTGCGAACTCGAATGCAAATTGAGCACATGTTTGCTGCGGACTGACATTTTCTGCGCGTAGTGCGGTTCTCCCATGCTGGTCGAGATAGCCTTGGACAAGACCGGCATCGGAGAAGCGGGGAGAGCACAGAGGGTGACGACAGCACGATTTGCAACGACTCGCAAGTTGGCACTCGAGGAATGACACGTCGCGAAGGAACAGCTTGGAGAGCCGTGTAGTCCAACTCTGGGTCGGGTATCATCCTGTGTTCCTCGTACGTCTCCCCAGGTCTCACTCTGATTATTCGCTGACGCTTCCCGTTGTCACCCCAAGTGAGTTTGGGATTGGCGAGTTCCCCAATCGATTGCAAGGCATTCATACAGTAGAACGTGTCGGTAATGTCGTCGTGTTCGTTCACCTTCACTTTCCCTGTGACGTGGCGACCACAACTGTGGCGGCGGATTTGACACTCAGGAGTGTTTCTAAACGAAGCTTTGGAAGTCAACCGGTCCACAGACGAATATCGACCTTAGGACTCAACCAGGACGTCTTTACGCTCATCACCAGCCCCCCGCGAACTCCGAGCGCCGGCCGTGCAGCCTCGCCGTGTTCACTCCGGAGGATTTACGCATTTCGCACCACACGTTCTACGTTTTATCATGCGTCGATGTTCGTTTGATGTTTTAGGACGGCGTGCCATCTCGAGAACACCCTGCTGCACCCGACATAGAGTAGGAAAGAGCAGTAGAGGATCTTATGGACTACGCGACCGCGGCTGCCTTCGCTTCACTCGAACATAGGGTATGTTTCGCCGACAGAGCTTCTTCCAAGTTTTGCTTACACCCTGTGTTTGCAGGCTGCATACGCTGAGTTCCTGTTTTGACTCGAACGGCCATTTCGGTCAGTCTGGCGAGATTTGTCGCCTGGTACTTTCGCGGAAGCGTTCTGTGAGACCTCTACGGGCGTTTTCCAGCTACCGTAGCTACGACTAACTGTTATGCTGAAGATACTGTTTGGATCAACCATGTAAGATGCGTATCGTGGTACACCCGATTACACCTGAATGCCCGCAGACCTGCCTAAATTTATTCCGCAGACCTGCGGCACGCCCTCGCTCGAGTTCGCTCCACCACGCTCAATACGCATCATCTCCAAAAATGGCGCTGTCAGACATCCTTCTGCCCATGAGCCCGCATACTGCTCGCGAGCCCAGGCCTGCATACCCTGCGAACAGACCCTACGCCACTCTCGAACGGGCACGAACGGGCAGCGAAGACGCCGCCGGGCGTCCAGCCCAAGATACAAGCTTTACAGTTGTGTCGGGCCCCCTGCCATCTCCGTCGGCGTGCCTCGCAGCTGACCGCAACACCGTCAGCTGCGTCGTAATCCCTGGTATCGCGTGGCCGCGACTGAATGCGCGCGCGAGCCTATGTGACAGCGGGTGAGGTCACTCTGCATTCTGCGCTGGAGGCTACGCGGCCGCATCTGAGTGCGGCGCGCGCAGGGCCTAGGTTGGCTGCTCGCCTGGGAGCAGGGCCGCCGAAGCGTGGACGCGGTCGACGGGCCAGGCACGGGGAGTGTTAGCCAAAACGTGAATGCTGATGTCTGCGGCGCGCTGTGCAGCGATGTGCAAGCGATGTGCGAACCTTGATCCCTGTGCCGACTCAGACGAGGGCTTCGGCACAGAACATCGCAGCGGCTCAGGTTCGTGACTATGAATCCCCTCATCCGAGTCGCCCTGCGAAAATAGGCTGTAAGTCTGCTATCCCCCCTCACTGTCGCTATATGCTCACCCACCGACGGTTACGGGTGTCTGACATGAAGGGCATCCTGCCGCACTCACTATACTATCCTAGGAGGACACCCTGGGGCTCCGAGCCCCATCGGATATTTCAGAGCGAGTTGAAATCTCGTGGTCCATGCCGCAGCTAGCTGGAGGCGCGGTGAGTCGCCTGCCAGTCGCCGCCGCCTGTACGGGCTATTGAAGTACTCTGCAAATCCAAGATGGCGCTGCCAGTCTTCAGGGTCAACACACCGCATACTAGGGCGGCGGGATGACCTGATGACGCATACATTCTCCTGTCAACGCGATGGAGATTGCGATAGCGCACGGTATGTATAATATGAACGGTACAAGACTTCAGAGCTCGGCCGGGTGTGTGGTCACCAGTTCTACAGATCGCAATGCGCCTGTCCACAACTCCCGTACTTCTCCTCGCGATCTTTGCCGTGCAGGCTACAGCGCAGCCTGAGCCCTGCGAGTGCACGTCTCCCACTGGGTGTCCAGGCCTCTGCGACCAGGTCAACGGAAGGCGGGTCGCTTATATCTCCTTCCTCGCGAATACATTTCTTACAGCTCCGTTTGTCTGCAGCCCGTACTGCAAGAACGACTGCGGCTGGCCAGGTGACTGGCCGTGCTCGGTATGCGCTGGGCAAGGAAGTGGCAACAAGAATTGTTTCTTCGATAATAACGACGAGTGCCATCTGTGGACCATCTAAAGACTGTAAGCCCAATGCTCCAGCTTGTCTGTCGTTACCTCACAGGCACGTTGTAGCAGTGGAGGAAGTCTGTATTTGTATCTACCTGACATACGCAACTGCCATTGAGATATCACAGGGCAAGCCCGACGAACGTGCCAAAATGAAGTCCTCGGTTATCATCGAGAGCCAGCGCATATTTTTCATATCAGCTCCTCAGCTGCCGCAGAATGCCGCTGTCAACGGTCAGCTGTGGCCGTCTGGGCTTATCTACAGCGGTGATGCATTGAGGTCAGGACTGTGTCGAGCCCTAAGGTTTTCAGGGTCACAGAACGTCGAGAGGACGCTGGAATGATCTCAGCCAGTGGCGAGCCACTTCCAGTTCCTGGCGGACGAGCCAGTGTTCTATATATACAGTGGCAGAGATATGGTAGCAAGATACAAACACTATGCATATGACCAAGACTGCGCTGCTCGTCCTTGCTGCGTTCGTTGCGCAGAGTGTCGCGCAGAGCTGTGGGTGTACGTCGCCCACCGGATGCCCTGGCATCTGCGACCACCGGAACGGGGTGTAGGCCTTCATTCCAGTCTTTCACTTGTGATGTACATCATGGAGCTACTTCAGAGACTATTGCAAGAACGATTGCGGCTATCCGGGAGACGTCCCCTGCGCCGCCTGCGCCAACTTCAACGGGAATTGCTTCTTCAGCGTTAACAGTACCACCAACAGCACTGTCTGTTATCAGTGGGAGGCTTAGCCTTACGAGGTGAGTCTATGGGTTTTCGTTTTTCATTATTGCCGTGGTGAATCTAAAGCTTTGGCGAAGGGCGAAGATGCTACGGTTTCAGACATGTTGTCGTCGTTCGTGGAGAAATACATATAAACAACGTTGACTGCCTTTTGCGGCACTGCACCGGGATGATCCTCGTGCGCCACGCCTTTCGAGGCGCGGCTTCACCACGGCGGTTGGTTGTTCAATTTCTGCATGCATCTAACTAGAAACGAAACTCCAGTCCCCCAACTGCCTCACAGCGAGCCCCGTTGTCACTCCCTAATCAAACCATCTTGGTTTAGGTGCATCGCTGAGTGGAACGGCGACTACGCCGTCTGTGCGCTACGCGAGAGTCCGGGATCTCCTTGCCAAGGGCAATGCATATTCCAGATCACAGCCGCGGTGATCGCGATGCGCACCTTGGTCAAGCAAACAAGGGTCCGGCGGCGTCGTAATTACTGCCTGATTCCCTAGGTGCGTCGCCTCCTGACCTCCGTGGCGGTGTCTGCTGATGCGATGCGAGCAGACGCGGCTCGTCCCCAAGTGCCTACAGTAGCAGAACCGCCTCAAGGAGAGTGCAGCCCACCGCACAGGCCCCCGAGCCGTCGGACGAAGGTCCGGGGCCACGGGACGCGCCATGGAGGTGGCAGTCCGCGGGCTGAGCTGGGTCGCGCAGACGCAGGCAGCCCGCCATCAGCGCGCGGCCACTGCTCGCCGCGGCCGCGCATCGCGCGCCGACGCCAGCCGCGGGAGGTCCCAAGGCGGTCACCAGGCTTGGCGCAGACGGAGAAGAGTCGCCTGCTGACGCGCATGCGCTGCTGTCAGAGCCGGCGTGCGAGGCAGTAGGACGCAGTATTTAAGCTGGGGCAGCGACGGACGGAGCACTGCACGCTTCGCACTCTGCTCTCGCCTCCCGACTAGCACCCACCGACCAGCACAGATACCGCCATGCGCTTCACGACCGCCGCCCTGCTCGCCGTCGCCGCGTTTGTCGCCCAGAGCGCCGCGCAGGAGGGCGAGTGCACGTCGCCCACCGGGTGCCCGGGGCTCTGCGTCCACTTTGACTCCGGCATGTACGTGTCTTGTGCATGTATGTCCGCGCTGCGCCAAGCTCACGCTTTTTGACCTAGTTCTTACTGCGCCAATGACTTTGGGCACCCCGGGGACGTGCCCTGCCCTGCTTGCGATGGGTTCGACGGGAACTGCTTCTTCGACAACACGGGCACCTGTCAGCAGTGGACCTTCGTCTAGTGAGGTATGGTGACAATGACTCGTGATTACTTGCTTGGAGCTAACTTTGCATTGAAGGGGTGAAGAAAGGATTCTTGTACACCATAGGATTTTTATACACGATTGTAATACTCTAGTGGGCAATGTCGACGACGAGGGTATTTTCTAAGCTTCATCGGCACTGTACCAGCATACACCTCGTCTGCAGTGGCTTCCCGATGGTGTCTTTCTGGTGCGCTTTCGTTTACGAGTGTCGACCGAGGTCACAGGGCCCTTCGCCGCATATCGCTTGCTTTGGTGCAGGATGCTGCTCGCGGCCAGTACTGGCCGTTTGGACGCAACGTTCGAACGAAGCTAAGCGTGCTGCGATGCGGCCAGGGTTATTCTCAGGGTCAACACTAGGTGAGATTGAAGCTGGATGGTCTGAGACCCGGCTCTACGCTTGCAGCGGGGCCCGACGGCGGCCGAGGGCGCATTTATGAGCGCGACGATGTCGAGGAGGGTAGAATTTGCTATTGTCGCGCATCAGCTTCAGCACTCATCTCGCTAACTGCCACGTACGCGATGCGTCTAGCGACATCCGCCCTCATTCTCCTGGTTTCTCTCGTCATCCAGAGTGCGGCGCAAGACTGCGGATGCACCTCGCCTACTGGATGTCCAGGCATTTGTGAGCAAGTCAATGGAAGGTACGTCGTGGCTCCAAAGTTGTCCTTAAAAGATATCTAATTTCCTGCAGCTCGTATTGTCAGAACGACTGCGGCCATCCAGGCGACGTTCCGTGCGACGTTTGCGCAGGGCACAGCGGGGATATCAACTGCTTCTTCGCCACTGACGGAAGCTGCCAGCTGTACACAATCCAGTAACACCCAAGGTAAGCACACAAGTCGCAGAGAAATATCCCCAAAATGCTCATGGATCACCAGCTAGAGAGCACGTCCCGTAATTTTATCGCGAGCGCACAGCTCGAACGACGACTGCCCTTTTCGGTACTGCACCGGCGTGATCCGCCCCTGCGCCACGCCTTTCGGTGCCTGGACTCACGTTGGCAGCCTTTTCGATTTTTTGAATGTTTTTAGAGGTATTTGAGAAGGGCTGGGAGCAGGTCTGAGGACGTTGAATCGGTAGTGTGCTGGAGGTCTGCTGAAGCGAGAGAGTTTGATTCTTTCTGGTTGATTTCTGTGGTGTGAGGGCGGGCGCACGTGATTACTACGTAAAGACAGTGAGGACGGGCCTTCGGGCGACGACGCTGGCTCTGCTCGTGTGCCGCACTCTTACCCCGCCCTGCAAGCTGGCACCCTTGCCCTCTGTCTGCGACGGCCAACACACGCACGCTTGACCCATCCCGGCCCATGCCTTCATGCTAGGAATCAAGGCCAAAATCGTCAGCGGTCGCCACCGCTTCTCCTCGGGCCTCTACAGCAGCAGCGGCACCAACGTCTCCTCCCGCATCATCCGACGCTGCATACGCAGCGGCGCCGCCCTCCTCAACAAGGCCAACACCCGCCTCTACTCCTCCAAGGGCGGCATCCCCCCGCCAGAGTCCTTCGGCGGCCCAGACGTGCCGCTCCACCGTGAGTCCCGCGGCCGTGACGTGTCGCCGCCCTCGCTGAGACGCGCCGTGCTGCAGAGAGGCTGGCGAATGCCTGGAGGCAGACTCCCACAAAGTGGTACCCTCTCCCCATTGCGGTAGGAGCGCTCCTCCTCATTGCTATCCAATATCGCAAAAGACTAGGCGAGAAGGAAGTCTACGTAGATGAGGATGGTCACGAGGTCGTGAAGCTGAAGGGTCCATGGACGGTGTGTATACTATTCGCTGTTGCGAGACCTGTGCTAAGAATTCGCAGGTGCATGTCATGGGTGCTCTTCCTCTGCGAAACCTATCTCGCGTATGGGGCTACGTTAACTCTCTCGAGCTCCCAGTCTGGGCCCGCCCAGCAGGCTTCAAGGTCTACGCTTATATATTCGGCTGCAACCTGGACGAAGTAGAGAAGGATCTGAAGGAGTACAAGAGCCTGGGCGACTTCTTTTACCGGAAGCTGAAGGACGGCGTACGACCGGTTGGCGATGTGGTCCTGGTATGTACTCGCTATATGCGCATCGCGTCCCTCCATTTAAGCTCCCCGTGGCGTCATAGGTCAGCCCCGCGGACGGTACCGTCCTGCATTTCGGCACTATCAAGGGCGGACGCGTCGAGCAGATCAAGGGCAGCACATACTCGCTCGAGGCCCTGCTCGGCACCGACGCGCGCGGGACGTCACGCACCGAGGTCGTCTTCCCCACCCGCGAGATGGCTGAGGCCGACGACCGCCACTTCGCGGACATCAACGGCATCGAGTACAGCCTGCAAGAGCTCCTCGGCACGCACGCGCAGGGCTCGCCCTCGGGCTCGGGCACGAGCACGCCCGTCACCGACGGCGCACCCGCGCGCGCAAGTGGCGTCGAACGTGGCACGGGCGCGACGAAGCACGGCGAGCGCACGGACGCGTCCGTCTCGCAGGAGGGCTCGCTCACGGACGTCGTCGCGCACGACGCGAGCGTCGCGTCCGCGATGGGCATCCGCCCGACGCTCGAGCGCCGCGCGAGCGCGACCGTCGCGGCGCTGCGGCCGGGCAACGCGCTCTACTTCTGTGTCATCTACCTCGCGCCGGGCGACTACCACCGCTTCCACAGCCCGACGGCGTGGGTCGTCGAGAAGCGGAGGCACTTTGTCGGTGGGTGGTCGCGCGTGTGTGTGCTCCTGCGCTGGCTGACGCGGGGTGTCCAGGTGACCTGTTCTCGGTGTCGCCGTGGATGGCGAAGCGCCTCGAGAACCTGTTCGTGCTGAACGAGCGCGTCGCGATGCTCGGCCGCTGGAAGTACGGCTTCTTCGGCATGGTGCCCGTCGGCGCGACGAACGTCGGCTCGATCAAGATCAACTTCGACAAGGTGCGTGCCTTCCCCGCCCTTCTTCTCCCCGTCTCACACTGCCCCGCAGGACCTGCGCACGAACGTCGGCTCGCGGCGCAACCACCCGCTGGGCACGTACACGGAGGCGGTGTACACGGGCGCGTCGCCGATCCTCGACGGGCAGCCGCTGCTCAAGGCGCAGGAGATGGGCGGCTTCTGCCTCGGCAGCACCGTCGTGCTCGTGTTCGAGGCGCCGCAGGACTTCAAGTTCCTCGTTAAGGACGGCCAGAAGGTCCGCGTCGGCCAGCCGCTCGGCGACGTCGTCGCGGAGTCGAAGAAGGACCAGTGAGCGCACGGCGCTCTCGAGGGCCCCGCGAGCAGATGAGACGACGACTTTACGAGGGCTCGACGCGGCATGTTCATGACCTCAGTAAATGGATTTTGCCCCAATTTACGACGACTTACACATTCTAATCCCGTGTACTGTACCATACATACCTCTCATACGGACTTCAACAGTCTACACATAGGATTAATCTAGTATGCAGTTCACCACGCGACGCCTTGCCGACCACTGTTGCACTAGGGTCAAACCGCCGTCGTAGCAAACTTCGTGCTGGTGGCTGCTGAAGCCCTTTCACGCAGGCTTACCTTCCAAGTCTTTCGCAGCTCACATCCGTGCACACCACCAGCGGTCACACAGTCTCTCGCATTTCGTACGCTACGTCCACCGCCTGCAGCACCGTCGTAAAACGCTCCGCCGCGGTCTCCCCGCTGTCCTCCGCGCCGCACCCACGCGCACATCCATGCGGCGGCGCGCTGCGGTCGCTCGGGAGGCACGTGTCCGCCAACGCGTGCGGCGCGCCGAGGCTCTGCAGGTTGAGCAGGATGTGCGCGCCGGAGAAGGCGAGCGCGGCGAGCGCCCAGCCGTAGCCCATGCCCGCGAGCGGCGTCGTGCAGAGCTTGTACATGAGCAGGTTGAGGAGCATCGCGACTGTGCGCGGGTGCCGCGTCAGCGTCGCTGTGCGCGCGCTGGAGGGGGGAGAGGAGGAGGGGCGCACCGAAGATGAGCGCGAAGGCCCAGGTGCCGTCGCGCAAGAAGACGCCGAGGATGGACTGCTCCCGGAAGGCGTGCGCGACGCTGTGGTAGAACTTGACGAGCGTGAGGAGGAAGAGGAGGGTCTCGAACGCGAGCGAGGACGCCCTGTCGCGGGTTCGGGCGGGAGTGAGGTGTTTGGGCGGATGCGAGGGGACGGGACGGCGTACCAATATGCCACGAATATGCCGTCCGCGTGCGCGACGAGACACGCGGGCGTGAACGTCATCCCCGGCAGCACGATACAGAGGCAGACGACCATCACGGCGACCTCGGCGGCGAAGGCGAGGATGATCGCCCACAGCACGAGCTGGTTTGCGTTGTACAAGGCGTATACTGTACAGAAGGGTGTCAGATGCATTGGCGGAATGGGACCGTTTGCGGACGCCTACATCGCATGACGAGGACGATCTCGACTGCTAGCGTGAGCACCTCCATGTAGATGAGCTCGTAGAAGATCCATCCTTTGCAGGTCGCGTCTGAATATCTGTGATTATGCCCTAACGCGATGACGAGGGCACTACGTCCCAGAAGCATTAGTTCAATAGCAGCTTCCTTGCATAACATTGAACAGGATACTCACAGGGTATGGATGATTGGGGTGTATCGGATAAAGAAGTACAAGAACTTGACCCATGTCCGCGGACGGCTGGGACAGGGAAAAGACACCTATGAGATTGGCTAATTTCTCAGTAAAAGACAGCGGAAGTATTACCGCCATATAGAATCAATCTGCGGCTGTCTTGTCAGTTTGTGAAGCGTGTCAAACAGTCGATCATACCTCGACATCGAGATGGATCACCGTATCCCAGACCAACCATGTGACGACGCCAGCTACACGGAGCAGCAAACGTCAGCCCAGGGGACCGGACGGACGCGCATAATAACTAGCCTGCGCCGTACATCACCTGCTGCGCGTCGTGCATATCCTTGGGCGAGGCCATACCGGCGCAAGCGGGAGCAAGGGCACCCAAGGCCCCATCCCTCCTCGCCGAAACGATTTATCTCGCGAGCTAGGCACGCGCAAGCAAAGCTCCGCGACCGCCGGGCCCGCCCGCACCACGCCCCACAGCCCTGCGCACCTGCGATAGCAGCGCACGCGCCGGGCGAGCAGAAATCGCCGCTGCGTTTCAGCGGTGTCCTGGGCGGCAGGCCGCGTGTGGGATCGCCCATCGGGCACGCTGCCCCCGCGCCCCCGTCTGGACAACAAGGTTCGCGCGCGCGCACCGGGAGATCGGCAGGCGTGGCGCGCGGCAGGACGCGCTGGGGCGTGCGCCGTGCGGCCCCGGATGCGCCTTACTCAGGCGGAGGTGAAACGCGCGACGGTCGTTCGTGGGGCAAGGGGCCGCGGGACGAGCACGCGCCCGGCGGGTGCTGATCACTCTGGTGACGTCCACAACAGCGCGATCGCACAATTAACGGGGCGGAAGCAGCTGGCGGCAGCGCGACAAGGTACCTGAGGACATGCTCCGACGCCGAGCGGATTGTGGCACAGAGGAGGCTTGCGCACAGGATTCCGGAGCTCGGAAGCGACATTGTCAGGCGGCGGAAAGGGTCGTGACGGCCGCGAACTCAGCCTTGTCGACCGTGCCTATGTCCTTCAGCTCTACAGTGCCGTAGGCGGTCGTATCTGGTGCGGTCTGTAATGTGAAGCCCCGGCGGCGGCGCATGCCCGCCCGTGGCGTGAAATCCATGGCGGTGAGCGTCGCTTCTGCCATGGTGTCGTTGAGAGCCAGCCGGCGGAGATTGAGGAGGACGTGGGAGCCCTGCGATGCGCGATCAGGTGGCGTCGCTATTTGTATAGCACTGGTTTGTGGCTTACCGCGAAAGACATGGCGGCGAATGCCCACCCGTAGCCCATGCCGACAAGTGGTGTCTTGTTCAGTTTGTACATGAGCATGTTCAGGAGCATAGCCACTGTGGGAACGCTGATCATTGATTTGTTCAGCGCAGCAGCGACTCGGAGGAGCCTTACCGAAAATGAGGGCAAACGCCCAGGTACCATCCCTGACAAAAATAAAGAGAATAGACTTTCTACTGCGCGATATGCTCTGGAAGAACTTGACTAGGGTCAGGGCAAAGAGGAAGGTCTCAAAAGCCAGAGACGATAGCCTACAAGGGTGGATCAGTTGAGTACAATTTGTATGAGTGTACTGGAAGAGAGAATACCAGTAAGACATGAAAAGGCTAGGCGCGTGAGCAACCAGACAGTCGGGGCTGAAGGTCATCTGAGGCAGTACGACAGCGAGGCACACGATCATGACGGTGACCTCCGCCAGGAACGCGAGGACAATCGCCCACAGCACGAGCTTGTTCTGGTTGTAGAGCACGTACACTGGCCGTGCCCGTCAGCCGTGCCGGATCAAACGCTACGCAAGGAGCGGACGCACGCCGCATGACGAGCACGGCTTCGACGGCGAACGTGAGCACCTCGACGAAGATCAGCTGCTCGTAGACCCAGCCCCGGCAGCCGCCGCTCGAGAAGCGGGCGTGCGTGTCGAGCGTGAAGAGCGCGCTGCGTTGGGACGTGCGTCAGCCGTGCCCGCGCGCACTGTCACGCGAAAGCGCACCCGCCGTGGAGGATCGGCGTGTACCGGATGAAGGCGTACGCCCACTTGACCCACGACCAGGGCCGCCTGCGGCGCGTGAGAACGTGAGTCCGTAGCACCGAGGCGAAGCACTGCTGACCGCCATATGCACTCGACCTAGACCTTGTCAGACCGAGACACATGCGACGATCCCCAAAGCAGCTTACCTCGACGTCGAAGTGGACCGCAGCGTCCCAGGCGAGCCACGCCGTCGCACACGCTGCGGAGGCACATCAGCACCACGCCCCGCGCGCCGCAGAACCCGCATCCATGGGCAGGAAGCATCCATGGGCAGGAAGCATCCATGGGCAGGAAGCACAGCACGCACCGGTCGCGTACGTGACCTGGACGCCGAGCGCGATGTCCGTGGGCGTGCGCGGCATCGCGGCACTCGCGCGGGCGCGGGGGAGAGAAGGGGCTGCGCGAGCCGCTGCACGGGCCTCAAGTATGCGGGCCCGCTGCCTCCCGCTGCCGCGCCCGCGGGACCGGGCGTACGCCCATCGATGCTGCGAGCGTCCGCTTCGCCGAGGGCCCCGGGGCACGCTGCTCGGCTTCGCGCGGCGCCCCCACCGCGGGCGCCGGGCCCGGAGGGAGGACCCTTGGCTGGAAATCCGGCGCTGGGTCCTAGGAGCCTGGGATGCGTGGAAGCGGGCGGGGCGTGGGCTGGCGCGGCCCGTTCGGGCGCGTGGGACGTGCGGGGGCAGTGGACGGCGCGCCGGACGCGGTGCATCGATGCTCGCTTGGGGGGCTTCTGCGCAGGCTGGCACTGCACGCTCAGAAGCTGGGAGTGAGTACGCGGGAGATCGTCGGTGGACGGGACGGGCGGGCTGTGGGGGCGTGCCCGCGGGGGCGGCGTGCCTGATTCGCGCCGCCGCGAGGCCGCTGCGTCACTGCACGCGGTGGGAACCGACTTGGCCTGCGCGAACTCTCCGTGTTATGTCTGCGCCGTCTTCGTGGCGTCCATGCGTGCCTGGGACGGGGAGGTCTCCGTGGACCGAGGGCTATCAGTGATGGGTCTCTGGCGTTTGGCAGGCCGACGATCACACCTGCCTGTCGAGACGACATGATACAGTGGCTCGCTGTCGAGCCTGGCAGTCGCACCATGGGACTGGCAGATCTTCGTCGGAGGCCGTGCGCATCGCTACGTGCGAGCGCATCTGCCGTGCCGTGCCTGTCACTGCAACAGCTCCCCGGCGCGCGCGACATCGTGGCGCACTGACACCCGCGCCGCTGTCCGCCAAGCGTTCCCAGAGAGCACACAGCCATGCGATTACGTGCGCGCTTCGATACTTGTACAGTACACCTGTCGATCCTGCCGGTACGCACAGTCAGCAGCGCGCCGTCAGCACACACCATTGCACTCACAGAGACACACCACCGCTAGGCGACGCCCGCCCCCGCGCGCGGCGGCACCGCGGACAGCTCCTCGGTCGCGTCCGTCCGGCGCGAGCTCCAGCGGTCGGACACGGCGGCGGCGGCGAAGCTCGAGAGCTCGTCGAGCGCGGCCGGCGCGCTGTCCATGCGCATGCCGAGGCGCCGGATGTTCAGCAGGATGTGCGAGCCCTGGCGGCGCAAAGCGTCAGCGCGCGCGCGTGCGAGCGGGGCGCGGGGGGCGTACCGCGAAGGACATTATGCTGAGCGCGAAGCTACGTGACGAGTAAGGATGGATGTGGGCGGAGGAGGGGTGGAGCGTACAAGTAGCCCATGCCCGCGAGCGGCGTCGTCACGAGCTGGTACATCAGCGTGTTGAAGAGCATCGCCGCTGCGCAACGTCAGCACCCCTCTCGCGCAGACGGACGGTATGCGCGCGCGCACCGAAGATGATCGCGTACGCCCACGTCCCGTCGCGCACGAAGAGGAAGAGCACCGAGTGCCGCCCGCGCGCGCGCGCGACGCCGCGCAGGAACTTGTACAGCGTGAGCGCGAAGAGCGCCGTCTCGAAGCAGAGCGAGCTGAGCCTGCCGCGCGCGTCAGCACCCGCCACATACACCACACACGCCGCCGCGCATGCCCCACCGCGGACGCAGGGGGACGCGCGGGAGGGAAGGGGGGAGGGAAGGAGGGGAAGGAGTGGGGAGGAGAGGGGCGCACCAGTACGCCATGTAGATGCCCGGCGAGCTCGCGACGAGGCAGTCGGGCGTGAACGTCTGGCGCGGGACGACGAGCGCGAGCGTCGTGCCCATGAGCGCGGCCTCGGCCGCGAAGCCGCCGCCGACGAGCGCGCCAACGATTTTATTACGGTTGTACATCGCGTACACTGTGCGCGGGTCAGCGTCCGCGCGTGCGGCGCACAGGGAGATAGGGGAAGGGGGAAGAGAAGAGGAGGGGAGGGGAGGGGAGGGGAGGGGAGGGGGGGGCGCACCGCGGAGCATGAGCACGAGCTCGACGGCGACCGTCACGCACTCGATCACGACGAGCTGGTCGATGATCCACCCGCGGCAGCCCGCGGGCGGGTAGGTCAGGTTCGCGGTGAGCGCGAGGACCGCGCTGGCGCGCAGGCGTCAGCCTCGGTGGCGCTGCACGCAGGCGCGACGCACCCGCCGTTGAGGATCGGGACGTAGCGCACGAAGGCGTACGCGTACTTCACCCACGTCGTCGGCCGGCTGCGGCATAGCTCAGCGACACGCCTTCGCATGGGCGCGGCGGCGTACCGCCAGATGCAGTCGACCTGGCGCAGCGTGAGCCGCCTGCGGGACGGAAGGCGCCACGGACGCACCTCGACGTCAAAATGGATTGCGGTGTCGTAGAGCATCCACATGACCGCGGACACTGCGCGCGCGCCCGCGTCACCGCCCGCACTCTGCATTTCGTGTTCGGCGCGCCCAGGCTCACCTGCGCCGTAGCTCGTGTAGAGCTTGCCCTGCACCGTCGCGGCGTGGTCGTGCATCGTGACAGTCAGTAGCCAAGCTCGCGCGGAGCAGGTAGATAAAGCCGCGCACACCCCTCGCCTGCACCGCACCGCGGCGTGGCTTCTGCTCCCGCGCAGAGCACGGCAGCGTGCGAAGGCGCCCGCGTGGACGGTCCCCTGAGGCTTCGCAGCGGCGGGCCCGGATCTGAAACGCTGCTGGGGCCTCCGGGTGTGCGCCATACATGGAAGGGAGGCCGCCACGGTGCGCGGATGCACAGGGGCACCTCGGAGAGTGTTCTCGCCAGTGGAAGGCGGCCGGGAGCAGACAGGGCACAGCCGTGTGCTGCTGGAACCTGCGGCATCGCCACGCGCGAGGACAGCGAGACACGCGGACTTGCGTGAGGCGTGCTGGCATCCAGACGTCTCCACGGATGCGCAGGGCCATCAGCGCCACGGGACGCCTCAAAGTGCGAGTGCCTGGCGGCGCGATCTGCGCGCGGGTCGTTTCGCACCCTGCGACGCCGGCGGCGCAGGCCCCGGTCCGAAAGGTGCGCGGGGCTCCCAGCGACGGTCAAAGTGGCTCTGGCGTGACGTGGGGACGTGCAGCGTTGCCGTCCGTCGCAGGTGCCTTGATCGTCAGGAGAGACAAGGCAAATGGGACGCGGGGAGTTCCAGAGCTGCTGCGCGCGCCGAGAGAGCGTCCGAGGACCCAAGCACCGATTGCCCTGCACATAACAATGAGCACGACGACATTGTACGCCGAAGATAATAAACGTGGTGCTCGCGCGGGACGAAGCGTTGGCCAGATGAGCGAGCTTGAAAAGCGCGGGCGGCGCATGCTCCATCAATGCATCACCGCCATCACCGCCGCCCCCGCACCAAGCCATGCCGCCCGCCGGGCCCGACCCGCCTTCCAGCTTACCACCATCCTCGCCCTCCGCGCCCAAACATGCGACCGCAGCCCCCAAAGGTCGCAGGACGATCCCCTTCAGCGAGCTCCCGGCATGGAGGCAGGAGAACCCGGACGTGCGCACGGGCTACCGCGTCACCGTCGACAGCTGGGGCGAGTGCCTCGCCACCGTCGGCGCGTGGCACAACGAGACAGGTGCGCCGCGCGTCCGACATGGCGCCTGATATTGCTGCTCAACGCTCCTAGTGAACATCTGGACACACCTCCTCGGCGCTTTGGCTGCCGCTGCCCTCGCGGGGTACCTCACGTACTGGACGCTCGTGGGCAGCGGTGGCCACGGCGCTGAGCCCTTTGCCCGCCTCGCGCCGTTCTATGGCTTCCCCGCGTCGCTCGGGTGGCGCGACACTGCGGTGTTCGCGGTGTTCTTCCTCGGGAGCGTCGTCTGCTTCGCGTGCTCGACCCTCTTCCACACGTCGCTGTGCCATCGGGAGGAGGTACGTCTGCGCATATATGCCGTCTCACTTCGAGTTATCAAGCATTTGCAATCCCTTTCAGGTCGTGAAGATCACAAGTAGAGTGGACTACCTCGGCATCCTCACGCTCGGCACGCTCAACTTCTGCCCGACCCTCTACTACGGCTTCTACTGCACCCCGCGCCTCGCCTACGTCTACATGGCCCTCATGGCTGCCTCGGGCACAGGTGAGACTCATTCTCTAGTACCCCATCTCGCTCCCAGAATGCGGCGGTTCGACTGGGTATGGGCTCAGGGTCTATGAGCACTCAGGCTCTCGTCTGAGCGTGCACGGCCTGCATATCGTTGGCGGTGGCTGCAGGGGCCTCGCTTCGTTGCATCCCCTGATGTCTTTGCTGGTATGCCGCGGCAGACGGGCTTGAGGCCTAAAGCCTATCTTGCAGCGCGCACTGTGGCTCCGAAGCAGGTGCACGCCGCTCAGATACTTGCATGGGCCTGGCCTCCCTCGCGCAGCCCCCAGCAGCCTGCAGCGCTCCCCCCTCTCTCCGCCCCAAACCGCGCCTAACCACCACCCCCAGTGGGCACCTTCCTGGTATGCGCCCCGCGCTACAACGCGCCCGCGCACCGGCGCACGCGCGCGGCGACGTTCGTCACGCTCGGCGCCGCCGCGCTCGCGCCGTTCGTGCACGCGCTCGCGCGCCTCGGCGCGCCCGAGGCCGCGCGCGCGCTGGCGCTGCGCCTCGTCGGTGCGGAGCTCGGCGCGTACCTCCTCGGCGTCGTCCTCTAGTGCGTGTTCGTGCCACTTTGTGCGGGAGGATTTGCTGATGGCACGTTTGGGTGCAGTGCGGAAAGGTGGCCGGAGGCGGTGTGGCCGGGGCGGTTTGACTTTCTGGTGCGTGTGCACGTCGTGCCTCGCGTGACACTGGGCTGAGTTTGCGGGGGCAGGGCTCGTCGCACCAGCTGTTCCATGTCTGCAGCCTCGTGGCGGTCGCGCTGCACTATGTTGCGACGGTCGAGGCGTTTCGGTATCGGCATTTCGACCGGCTGGGCGTGTGCGCGATGTAGACAAGATGCAGTCTTTGGACTATTCCACGTCGCGATTCATCCGCGGCTCCGTCAAGTCCACACTACAATCAAACACAATATATGCAAAAAAGAATCATTTCGGCACCCTTGCTCTACGCGCAACGATTCATCCTCTCACCACACCACATCGCGATAGTTTTGCGGCTCCGTCAAGTCCACACCACGACCAAAAGCGATAATACGCAGAATCCACCCTCTAAACACCCTTACCCTGCGCGCTGGACCGCTGCTCCTCGGTCGCCGGCCTCTAATGTGAGCGGGCGGTGGTCAGCTGGCGCGAGAAGAAGGTGCGCTCTGGTGTCGTTACGTCGCGATGGCCAAAGCCTTTTGTCATTGATATTCCGACCTTGTCTCGACCGTCGGGGCGCGTGCGCGCCATAGACAACACGCACAACATCCTCCCGCTTGCCGTCCCACGTCGGGACATCTCCGTGGCTCCGTCGAGTCCACGCCACGGACAAGAGCAATATATGCAAAAAAACTACCATTTCAGCACCCTTGCTCTGCGCGCTGGATCGCTGCTCCTCGGACGCCGGGCTCTAATGTGAACGGGAGATGGTCAGCTGGCGCGACGAGCAGGCGCGCTCCGGTGTCGCTCGCATCTTCGCTGTCGCTCTCGCGCGAGTGGACTCGTGATGGACGAGCATGTACGTCACCTGCAGGCCCACGTTCGCGTATTTATGGGCTGCCATCTGATGCAGATTTTGTCAGTGCTACATTGTATCAGTGTTGTACGCGACCCTGTATGTATGAGCCCTGGCTGAATGCGTACCTACGCTGAGCACGAAGGCTAAATGAATGTCTACATGGTGCAAATATCCCCCGCGCGAGGCGCATCACAAGGATGATATTCGTTCAATGGGACGTGACTCACACGGGCAGGGCTACGGTGAGAACACGCTGAGCTGTTCGTGCAGGCTCACCGGCCAGCATGAGCACAACTCATCAGGAACGCGTACGTACCGCCCGCTATTCACGGAGTGTCTTCTCCGCTCCAGTTCCTTCGCTGCCTGGTTGCTTCCGCTTTCATGACTCGCACACGCGTCTTCGCGCGTCGGCCGTCGCGCTCCTCTAGCGCGCCCACCCACGCTACCGCAGACCACGCACCGCGCCGACATCAGAACGCCCCAGACGGCGCTGCGGGGGCTTACGTCCGCGCCGCTTCCTTGCGCGCGCCCGTTCACACAGGCTCGCCAAAGCGAGGCACGTTGCACGCCCTGGTCGCAGCGCGCCAGGCAATGTATGCGGGCCCTGGATGGCGCAGCCGGTACGCAGCTGTGCGGGCATATAAAAAGGGGCGAGGGCGAGGAGGGTGCTGCAGAGCCAGGTCGCCTAGCTCTCCTCCTCTATCCGCATCCTCAGCTCAGCTATGCTCGCCATCGCGCCCCTCGCCGCGCTCGCCGCGCTCTTCTTCACTGGTGAGCTCTGTCCGAGCCTGGCGCGGCTTCGTGCGCTGACCGTGGGCCCGCAGTGCGCGCACAGATCCCCGGGAACTGCGACCGCACGGCGACTGTGCAGAGCGGCGATACGTGCGACGGCATCTCTGCCGCGCAGAACGTCTCGACGTGCGTCCCGCCGTCGCGCCCAGAGCGTGCCAAATGCTGACCTGCGGACAGCTTCCAGCTCGCGCACGTCAACCCCGGCATCGACGCGGGCTGCGACAACCTGCAGCCGGGCGAGGTGCGTCTCGCGGATCCCCTCGCGCATCGCACGCATGGACGCTGACACGTCGGCGTGTGCCAGGTGCTCTGCCTGGGCACCGCGGGCGAAGACTGCTCGACGGTGCACACCGTGCAGAGCGGCGACAGCTGCGCGGCGATCGCGGACGGCGCGGGCATCCCCGTCGCGACGCTCCTGCACAACAACCCGAACGTCGACCCGGCGTGCGACAATATCGGCATCGGGGAGGTGCGTCGCTTGGTGTGTGCGGCGTGGTGCGGTGCTGATTTAATGGCGGATGCGGCAGGTGCTGTGCACGACGGATGTGCTCATCAACTACACTTAAACTGGAGGACAACGCTGGGTGAAATAGTGCTATGGACGGCTTGTAATGCTAGGTTGTAGATCTGCATAGAGTGAATTGCCGCGGATATCAGTGAAGCTCTGCGCTGGGCGCTCTGCCCCGACCAGCGGTGCCACAAAGGTTACAGAAGATCGATGCCATAGTTAACGATTTTCACATCTCCTCGCCATGGCGGCCGTTGTGTTTCCCCTAGGGGACGTCCGTTGCTGATGTGCATCCACGGTGCGACAGAACTCAGCCTTGAACTCAGCCACAGCGTAACATAGCAGCCTGAGCCTCGTTCCCTCTCTCTGGCAGGGAGGCGTCGTCAGATCTCAGAGCCTGCGCTACGCCCTCTAAGTAGGGTAAGCTAAGGATTGAACGAGCCTCAGAAAAGAGAGCTGCAAAATGTTTGTCCCTGCGTCTCCGGCCGATTTCAAACTCTGTGTGTTATACAGCTTAGAAGACCACTGATGCCATGATCTCTAGAATTGAGACCAAAGCACAGTACTGTACAAGGTAGGATAGATATCATGATCGAGACCAAGGCAAATGATGAAGATGGTATGCGCCCCCTTGCCTCCACGCATGATCCTAGCTCCTTATTCCGTGTAGAGTAGGGCCCTGGAATCGAGGGAGATGTTGTCGACGTCTTCAAACGGCTGCAACCAAGTTGGTCAATACGTGCTATGGATAGTGTTTTCCGCCAAACGTACATCGCATTGACCGAGATCCTCTATAACGGCGAGATGAATACTGTCACCAGATATGGCTTGTCCAAGGTCCGGCGTGTTCAATGTAGGAGGCACAGGAACGTCCGGTATGCCAGGCGGGGGTGTGATATCACCTGCGGAATTATCTCAGTAACCTCGTGAAAATTGACCTTCCACTCGAGGTGCTCACCGTCGTTAAATATAGTGTACTCTCCAAAGTACCAGAGATAGTCGCTGAACCCAAAGGTTGAGTTCAGGTCTGCAGTGGTCGGCTTATAGGCGAGGATGTATACGTTGACTGTCGTCCACGGGGCGTGACAAATGCCACTGTGCTGCGGGGCATTCCGCACGCTGAAGGCGAACGAATCGCCCGCAATTACACTGGTGCCATCGGTGGGTGCGATGATGATGCCATTGTCATCGGTGACGCTGGGCGGACTCCCCGGTGGCAGGCTGGCAGCCAGCGCAAGGGCAGGAGCGAGTAGGATGAGACTATGTGCAAACCGCATTGCAGGACTATCGTTGCAGGTTGTATGCAGTCTATGTACTCAGCCCGCTTTATATCTATGAACCTGAGGTGCCTGGCCGCCTTGTGCCTAGCCTCCTGGGCGGTGTAGCTGACAGTTCTCCGATTGTCTGGTATGAAGAGGAGATGCTCACCCACGAAGGTATCAATTGGCCGTAACTTACAATCACGGTGGCTTTCGCTGCTGAACGCTGGGAACGGATTGGGAGACGGTACACCATGATGGTGGGTTACAACGGGCTTCGCGCCAGATAATGGGCAGCAATTGCTACAGAAGCGACGGAGCGCCTCGATATCAAACGTTCAGGCATTTTTTCGGGAGTCATGGTATCATGTAGCGCACCGTTCGGGGGATGTTCAGCCGATGCAAGCCACAAAGATGGCCATGATGAAACGTACGACTAAACGCCAGGTCCGACAAGACCGGAAGATCGTACGCAGCTGACAATGTAGTGCGCCAAGCATTGAAACCTTGTCAATATTCCGGAGGCCGAAGGCGATGTTGACATAATGATTTCGGCTTCGACTAGAATCATTGACGAAGATTATCCGTTCGAATACTGGCAGAGCACAGTTGGAGGACTCACGTACATTGCCCTAGGACCGTCTCTCAGTGAGAGTTGAGTAGAGGTGAATGTACGTCACATGCAGGCCCACGTTCGCCTATTGATGAGCCTATATCTGATGTAAACTTTGTCAGTGCTGTAATGCATCAATGCTAATGCTGTACGTGGCCAGGTCAGTGTGTGTATGAGCCCTGGCTGAGCACGTACCTACACTGAGCTCGAAGGCTAATTGACTGCCTACATGCCGCGCACACCCTCCAAACGAGCCGCGACACTCGTCTCACACTCGCCCTCTGGGCGTGACTCTCACGGACAGGGCTATGGTGAGACTGCGCTGTTCTATCTGTCAACCTTCGCCGTTCAGCATGAGCAAAATCCATCAGGAACGCGTGCGTCTTTCCCGTCGTTCGCAGACGCTCTTCCCCGCCTCGTCTCCTCCGCGCCCTGTCCATTCCCATGGCCCGTTCACGCGACCCACGTACGACGTCCAGGCGCGGGCTGGTGCGCTCGCGTGTCGGTCGCCGTGCTGCTTTGGAGTGTGCAGACACACAATGCATGCGGGCAGCATCAGAGAGCCCGCGTGCACCGCAGGAGGGTTACGTGCAAGGTGCTTCGGCTTCCAAGCGTACTCGCATAACCAGCTGGGGTGGCGAGGCACGTTCTGTCGTGTCGTAATGTCCCAGTCCATGTCTAGTAGAGCCTGTATGGCGCAACAGAGACGGAACTGTGCTGGTGCATAAGAAGGGGTGGGAGTGAGCGAATGCTGGAGTGCCAGGTCCCTCCTCTGCTCGCCTCGCCTGCGCAGCTATGTTCGTCTTAGCGCCTCTCGCCACGCTCGCGGCACTCTTCCTCACCGGTACGCCCTCCCCGTGTCCCTCCGTCGTCTTCCCGCGCTGACGATCCCGTAGTGCATGCACAGCTGCCCCCGGACTGCGCGCGCACCACGATCGTGCAGAGCGACGACACATGCAATAGCATCTCCGCGACGCAGCACGTCTCGACGTGCGTTACTTTCCTGTGCGCAAAAAGCGGTCAGAGGCTGACGCGCGGACAGCTTCCAGCTCGCGCACGTCAACCCCGGCATCAACGCGGCGTGCAGCAACCTGCAAAAGGGACAGGTGCGTTGGTCGCAGGTCCTCGTGCACCATACGCATGGACGCTGATACGGCGGGGTGCGCCAGACCCTCTGCTTGGGCGTCGCCGGCCAGGACTGCTCGACGGTGGACGTCGTGTCGAACGGCGACTCCTGCGCCACCATCGCGGGCGGCGCGGGCATTTCCGTGTCGACGCTCCTGCACAACAACCCGAACGTCGATCCTGCATGCGATAACATCGGCATCGGGGAGGTGCGTCGCTTGGTGTGCGCGTCGTGGTGTGATGCTGAATTACTGGTGGGCGCTGCAGGTGCTGTGCACGGCGAATGTGCTCTTCGACTACACGTGAGCTGAAAGGCGGTCCAAGATGTCAACGATTGGGTAAACAATGTGAGGAATGTTTTGTACTTTTAATTGATGCGCTTTGAAGTCGCAAACGTTGGAGCGAAGCGTCTTCGAACGAAACGCGTGGATGGATCCCGCCAGTCATATCCGCAGTCTGCTCCGAACAGTTCGTTTACAGCTAGAATCGAGCCTGCAGCTGCAGAGCTCAAATCCGATGATTGAACATGGCCGAGTGACTAGTCGGAGCTGTAGGTAATCGCTCTGGGACTGATATCGTACTCCCAGAAGCCATCAGGCTGGGACTGGGCTGGGCGTGATCACGTTAGACGAAAGGTGAACATTTGGAAGTGCGTACGTAGCGAGGCAGAGTGCAACGAAACCACTTGGGCGAGCTTGCTGAATACCAGACGAAGAGTTTGTGCATGTTCGAGAGAAAGAACGAATTCGGACACCGCAGGCTCCGCGGGCCAGACTCCAGTGCAGTCCGAATATTTGCCGAGCCGCGTCCCGCACTGTTATTCGAGTCATGCGTAATCTGTTCTCGTCTGTCTTCTCAACGTTCAAGTCTTGACTCTGGACTATACTCTCACCATGTCGGGCTACGATATCGCTGGATATGCCGCCGACGCTTTGGCGTCCCTGACGACCGACGAGGTCGACTTTCTACGCGACCTTCCGAAGGCAGAGCTGCACGCCCACCTGAACGGCTGTATCCCAATTGCCCTGCTCCAGAAGCTCGCAAACGAGGCCGATCTGTCGTCGTCTGCAGTCAGCTCCGACGTTGTGAAAGCCGGCATCGAGCGACTCAAGGCCGGCGTCGAGCTCAACGAGATCAACGACTTCTTCGGGCTCTTCCCCGCGATCTACGCGCTGACCGCGTCCCCCGCGACACTCGCGGAGGCGACGCGTGCTGTGCTCGCGCAGTTCCTCGAGTCGGACCCGCTCGCACCGCGCGGGCAGCCGATGGCGGCCTATCTCGAGCTCCGCACGACGCCGCGCGCGACGCAGGCGATGTCGCGTCGTGAGTACCTCGAGGCCGTCCTGGCTGAAGTGGAGCGGTACCCGCCAACGCGAGCTGCGCTCCTTGTGAGCCTCGACCGGCGCATGGACGCGAGTGCCGCAGAGGAAGTCGTTGGGCTCGCCGTGCAGCTCAAGCAGGAAGGTCGCCGCGTCGTCGGTGTGGACCTTTGTGGAGACCCTCTAGTGAGTGCACTGCTTCGCTGTGAGCTCTTGTATCTGTGTGCCACCGATATTTACCTCAGGCGGGAAACATGGCCGACTTTGAGCAATTCTTCCGGCGAGCGAAGGAGGCAGGACTCGGCGTCACGCTGCATATAGCTGAGGTATGTGCTATCCTTGTCGCGACGTCGTTTCGCTGACCTCGCCAGACTCCCGACAACACGCATGAAGACACCCTAAAGCTGCTCTCCTTCAAGCCTGATAGACTAGGACATGCGACATTCCTGGACGCCGGCGCGCGCGACGCAGTCTTCTCGAACAACGCCTGCGTCGAGATCTGCCTGACCTCTAACCTCCTCTGCAAGACCGCGAGCAGCCTAGAGCAGCATCACATCCGGCATTACCTCGAAGCGAACCATCCAATAACGATTTGCGTGGGTGAACCCTACTTCTACTGCGATACCCATCTGACGAGTCGACAGACGGACGATACGCTACCCTTCCGCAACAACCTACTTGACGAGTACGCCCTGCTGCTCGCGAAGGCACCGCAGGGCCTCGGATTGACGAGGTTCGATGTCGAACGCATATCTGCCATGAGCATGGCGTCGCGCTTTGCTCTTCCGGCGAGCCGTCCGACGGTGTAGCCGATGGCCAATCATTTGGTTGCTTTCTTGTGCTTTCTCTACTCATGTCACTCATACTGATGTACAAGGCTACATAGATACATGTATCATATAGAAATAATCTCCGCTCTGCACTCGGCAGTTCTCAGCCGTGACTTCAACTTTCGCCGAGCAATGAGGCTCGCGTAAGAAATTGCGATACTTCCAATGAGCCTCATCGCGCTCTTGTGGTCGCAGCTCGCAGTTTGGGCTATACCAACTCGAGTCACCATGTCTGCCGATTTCAACACTGACGACATCGCGCGAAATCAGGGTGCGTACTCTCTCCCACTGAAGGTAAACTCAGTCAGCTGATGTCTCATGACAGAACACACCTCGATGGCACTCCCGCCTGAGATTTCCGCCATAGACTTGGGGAGTCGAATGTGCGTCATCAAGTGGCCCACGTTTGCTCAGAGTCGAGTCGTTGGTGCCAAATACAAATCGGACCTCTAAGGAATGGCCATCGTGCGTGCCAGAGCTGCGCTCTCTCTGCGCGATTCGTCTGATGAACGGTGTTCCCTAAATTCACCCGAGCTACGGAGTAACTATGACAGCTAGAAGTGAGATGAATTTGGTAGGAGGTGTAGTCACGCCTCGTCATGCAGCATCCTTGCATTTGACAAACATTCAGAAAACACCAGATCACATCAGTCTTCCCTGCCTGATCATCTTTGTGGGGTGCAACACGCTGGACTTCCGCCCCTCGTCGGTCATTACACGCCCATGGAACCGCGCGAAACGTTTAATTTCTTTCGGCACAGTTCTGCGTCGGCTGCGGCACGCCCAGCAATGCCCGCGGGGGTATTGACATAACGTTCGGGGCCAGCGACATCATGCTTCTTCGAATTCTGCGCGTCGGAGATTCCGGATGCTAGGTGCGGGGACGCTTGGCGGCTCAAGCGGGCCCTCTGGTATCCTTTCTGGAGTGGCGCACATCCTATGGGGGAACCGTGGTCTGGCCGGCCTACTTGGCCGGTACGAGGTTCGACTTCAGAGCCGAAAAGAGGGTCGGCGTGGACGCTGGCAAGGCGTATAAAAAGGCTGGCAGCAGCCAGGAGGGGCCTCAGAGCTCGGTCACTCAGCTTTACAGCCTTTCGATTCATCAGTCTCGCAATGTTCGCCACCCTTCAGCTCGTCGCCCTCACTCTTGTTGTTGCCGTCTCCGCGGGTAAAGCTCTCTGCACTCTCTCACATCCCTACCGCTAACGTCCGCTTCAGCATCCCCTGCGCTGCCCACCGACTGTGCGCGCGACTACACCGTCGTTTCGGGCGACACCTGCAACACCATCGGCGCTGCGGAGAAGGTCTCCCTGTAAGCTCGACTGCCACCGCCGCCACGGCTGCCGCTGACCTCGCTACCTGACTTTCAGCTTCCAGCTGTTCCATGTCAATCCGGAGATTGACGCCAACTGCAGCGGCCTCTCCATCGGCGAGGTGCGCGTACGCCCTGAGGCCTGCTGCGCGGCGACTGACGCTTTTGGCGCAGGATCTCTGCCTCGGCCGGACCGGCCAAGACTGCACCGACGTCTACGTCGTCCAGAGCGGCGACTTCTGCGCCAAGATCGCACAGACTGCGGGCATTCCTCTTGACACACTCCTCGCCAACAACGGCAACATCAACTCCGCCTGCTCCAACCTTGGTGTTGGCGAGGTATGCCACCGCTCTGCGCCCAATGCTTTGGTCGAGTCTCACTGTCGATAGGTCGTCTGCATCGCCAAGGAGGTCATCAAGTACACCTAAGAGAGTCAGATCATGCATGAGTATACACAGATAGTATGCGATACGAGATGTCACGATTAGCATGTGGTCTGTAGTCTTGCACAACGATTACGACCGTGTTTGAACAAACGCTGCGGGCGCTACGCGCCCTCGGGAAAGCGCGACGCCACGAAGGCTCACGCGTAACGGAGTGACGGGGCGTGACGTTTCTGCGCTTGGTCTCGGTCGGCCATCACGCTCTCGGGTCCGCTCGTCCGCCGCGCTCACAGGCGGCGCAATGCTGCAGGAACTCTCGCACATGGACCGCATAACCCAACTCCAGGATGAGATACAGCAGGTGCCGCGCACTCATTTCTTTGCGGATTTAGCACGCACGGGCTCACGGGCGACAGCTCTTGACCATCATGTCCAGCAGCATCGCGTACCTAACCGCGAAGGCGAACTTTGTGCAGGTCAGCGAGGAGGTGCCCATAACAAAGTCGCGCAACGCGGAGAAAGTTGACCCGCCGGACGTGTTCGAAGGTAACCACGCCCTAGCTGAGCAGGGCGTAGCACGCTCATCACAGGACTGCAGAGAACAAGAAAGAGCTCGTGAACGACCTGCTCGTAAAGGCGAAGCAGGTCGAGTATCTGATCAACTCGCTCCCCGAGCCAGAATCCGAGGAAGCCCAGGTACGCTGGGATATGTGTCGGTATGAACGTCTGATACCAGCTGTCAGTTAGGCGATGCGGTTGCAAGACCTCGAGCACCAGATGTCCGCGGCAAACGAGGACTATTTGCGTGCTGTGAATCGTGCAAGTGAGCTCTCGAACAGTTGAAATCCCTTATGTAGTGTTGACTGTCTGTCAGAGGACCTGCACCGACGGATATCGGAGGTGTTGCGGAACATGCTGGACGAGTCCGATGGGCTAGACAACCCAGGCTGATAATCCCGTGACCTTACGCCTCGCAGAGTGCAGGGCCAAACTGGCTTTACGGTTTGTCAGTGTGTACTGGAGCAGGTATGCCGTTTAGACAAACTCATAGACGAGAGCGACGTCTGATGACGCCTTCGCAGTATACTAGTTCGCCACTGTCCCACATGCGTAGCACTGAAAGTTGATAGTGACGGTGTATGACATTTCTGGGCCTTTTTAGTATATTTATTACATTTTTACTATATTTTCTACTGGTTTAACTCATCCACCATCAGAGCCGCATATCCGCAGCGCCGCCTCCAGCAACTTTATCCGATCTTTCACCTCGTCGCGCTCCGCGCGATGCAACGTCCCCTCGAACCCGATCCTCTGCTCGAGCCCGCGATTCTCCTCCTCGAACCACTTCAGCCTCTTCGCGTACGCGTGCTGCAGCCGGGCAGTCTCGGCCTCCTGGGCCCCCAGCGCGCGCCACGCCTTGACGATCTCCGCAGAGATGCCCATGATGTCTGCGTCCCGCGCCGCGGTCTCCCGCGCGACGCCCTGCGCATCTTCACGGACCCTGTCGAGAGCGCGCCGCGCCTCGTCGAGAGCCGCGTCCTCCTCGGCCTGGGCTTCCAGCAGGGCGACCCGCGCCTGCGCCTCGGTGAGTCTCGCCAGGAGGTCGTCCGCGAGCGCGTCGTCTGCGCGGGCGCCGGCCTGGTAGGCCGCGACCGCCGCGCGGTGCTGGCGGCGCTCGGTGTCGTGTGCGTCGAGGACGGCCTTGAGCTCGGCCCGCGCCGCGTCGAGCTGAGCCTGATCCTTTGCCCAGCCGCCGCTCACCATCGTCAGGCGCCATTCGAGGCCTTGGCGCTCCTCCTCGAACTCAGTAAGAGCGTCTGGGGCCGAGGCGGTGAGTGCAGCTATCTCAACGTCGAGGGCGTCGAGGGCCGCTTCTTCTTGGGCGGCCCATGTCTCGAGGAAGGCTAGCTGTTCGGCCTCCTCGGCGCGCTCTGCGGCGCAGGTGTGCATGTGCTGGCGGTGCTCGAAGACGCTGAGGTCGAGCCGCTCTTGCACGTCGTTATATGCAGCGGTGGAATGAGCGAGGGAGTCGGTGAGGTCCGCGACGTCCTTCTCGAGGGCAGCGGTGTGTTCGTGGTCGACGGCGTGGATGTCGGTGGCGGCCATGAGCAGCGCGGCCTCGGCGATCGCGCCGTCCTCAATCGCCTGGTTGATGTTAGCCTTCACTGCGGATGTCTCGCGCAGGAGGCTGTCGCGCTCGCCGACAAGGGAATCGTGGTCGGTGCGAGCGGTGGCTAGCTCTTTGTTGACAGAGGCGAGCTGAGCCTCGAGAGATGCCTCCTCCGCTCGAGCGGCGGCGAGTGCAGCGGCGTGTTCCTGCTCGTCCAGGTACTCCCGAGCAGTGAGGGCCGCGACCTGGAAGACGAGCCGAGCAAGATCCTTCTGACGCTCGATCGCCGCCGCCTCGTGCGCGGCAGCCTCAGCAGAGATCTCGTCTTGGAGAGCGGTGAGTGTAGCCTGGGCGGCGAGCCCCTCTGATGCCAGAGTCGCTGCAGTTTCTTGGTGAGCTTGGGTGTGCTCGGCGAGTTCGCGCCTGAGCGAGTCCTCTGCCTCAAGGAGGGCGGCGAGGTCCGTGTCGAGCGCGTCGAGCTCGGCGTCGTGGTCGACCAGCTCGTGGAGTAGCTCGTGTTCGACGTCGGCTGCCTGGGCAGCGTCGTCGGCGAGTCTGTCCTCAGTCTCTCTCACGCACGCAGAGGCCTGGGCGTAAAGATCCTGGACGTCCTTCAAGTCGGTGCGGAGGGTCTGAGCTTGCCTCTCTGCCGCGTCGAGCTCATCCTGCCACAATCCAGGTCAGTCTATGCGCACTGTGATCACCGCAAACAACATACCTGAGCAGCTCGAAGCTTGACCGAGTTGTCGACGCTCGCTTGCTTCAGACGTGCGACCTTGATGTCGTTCTGGAGCAGCTTGCCCTCGATCGGTCCGAGGGAGATGGTGAGTTCCATCAGAGTCGTGACCTGCTCTGTATGGGCCTCTTCGAGCTCCGCGTTGAGTGCACGGTATTTTGAGATGACGGCTTCGAGATGTCCGGTGCCGGTGACGATCTTGAAGACTCTGTCGATGATGAACAGGAGAGCCCGCTGCCGGTCGGGAATCGTCAGCCTCGCACTTTCCGAGAGGAGGTAAGAGCTCACCGTGATCACCAAGAAGCCGAGGATGAGTATGGTCAGCATGAACCATGGCTTCGCTTCGTCGAACACGTCCCAGAGGAGCGTGGGCAGCCCAACGTTGCGGACCATATGGCCGTCGATGCACACCGCGACGTTGGTTGCGGGATCGGCGGGCTTGCAGAGGTACCCGAAGTAGGGAGCGATGGTGTCGACAGCGGGATACCAGGGGAGTCGACCGTTCTTGGCGAGGTCGACGAGTTGGGGAACGAGGGAGCTCACGTCAGTGAAGGCGTGAGCGAGGAGGGGGAGAGGGTTTCCGGCAGTGCGCACACCGCGTGGCACGAACCGGTCGAGCCAGTCTTCGAGAGTGAAGAAAGGACCGAGGACTCTGTCCAGTACTGGATACATGATGGCTTTGGAGAAGGGGCGTTCGGGGGGTGCGGGCGTGTTATTGACCCTGCGGCTGACATTTCGAACTGGGCTGACAAGGAGCCAGCCGAACGCGGCCAGCTAGCCAGCTTAGGCCCTCCCAGGACCTGCGTCCGCGCTATCCTGCATTGATGCTGACCGTCAAGAAGGTGGCTGCTTGTTATATCAACAAGGGAGGGAGGCGAGGATGTGTTCAGAGCGCACCTCTTGCTAGCCTCAACCTTGTCTCCATCTCCGCACCCTTCAAAGCATTCTCAGGCCGTCATTCCTACGCGTTCCCAGTGCGTGCTGCTGTAAGAACAAGGGGTCACGTCGTACACATGCATAGCGTGCGTGCACGATAAATTCTGGGTGTGACAGGCAAGGGCCCGACGCAGCATACAGGTACGGAGAGGGAAGTCGCGGTTTGAGTCCGTTTGATGAGCATTGCTAGCGATATGAATGCACATTGTCGTAAAACGTGGGATCTTCCACGTCGAGATGCAGCTCAATACCAGCTAGAACGTGTCGGTGGTCGCGGACGGGAGCAAAGCGACGCGAGTGAATCGCGAAAGCGCCGAGAGGGTCGATCGCGTTGACCGCGACTGACGCGCGCGGGGCAGACTAACGCGTAGCTGGGCCGCTCGTTTCCATGTGACACCAGAACTCACTCTTCAATTTGAACCTTTGAGCTGTATTTTATATCTCAAAGTCTGGACTGCAGGAAATAAATGACGCGAAATGCATGCACATACGCAGGCCGGAGACTTGGGCAGGCCGTCTCACTTAGCGGGTTACTGTAGAATTACGACCAAATCGGACGGTGGTATGACAGTGACAGGTACGCACCGAACCGGATGACCGGATGACTACCGGATGACCTATGACATCCGGTCGCCATCCGGATGACAGATAGCGGTCGCCGCAGGCGCGAAAAAATTTGGTATTTATTCGTATATTATTCTACATGTCATGACCGGATGCGCTTGCGATGACACCTGACAAGTGCAGTTTACCGGACCGGATGGAGGTCCTATGACCGATGACATCCGATTTGGTCGTAATTCTACAGTACAGCCAACGACTCGAAGAATGATTCCGTCATATTCCCGCATGCATAGACACAAGGAGTTAGCGTCACAACACTTCTGCTTTCTTCGTACCAATTCCAGTACGGATGGGTGAATGCGACGCGACAAACAACAACTAGTCGACTAGAGCAAGGAACTGCACAGCATGGTCAGCGACAAATCAGTGGGACGATGCAAGGGCAAGGACGCACAATTTCCGTCCAGGGTCCATCGCTCGCGTACTCAGTTTGGAACGCGTTCCCATCGGCCGGGGCGACGACGACGCCCTTCGAGGGCGACACGAAGAGCGGCACGTCGATACCTATAGCACGAAGTCAGCACAGACTTCTAGTTCATCGCGAGTTTCCTCACTGTCACCAGCCGGGTTGGTCCAGATGGCTGTATGGTGGTCGCGAGGTCAGTATATAGGCTCGTCGTAGAAAAGCTAGAGCCATGTACACGCACGTTGGAGGACGGGCTGGCCAGCCAGGGTCAGCTGTGTCCATGCCACGGATTCCCACTGTGGCAAATCAGCTCTTTTGCTCGTCGTGCCCGTCTAAAGGTCTAGACTCACCACAGCGGGAGAGCTATCGTACGTCAGGCCGCTGTCGATGGGCGTGGACAAGCCGTCGCCCACGGGAGTCGGGCTGAAAGCGAGCCAGCTGTGCAGCGCACGTCAGGTTCGACGTGCGTGTTATATCACAGAGGGCCAGCTTACTTGAGGCTGTCCCTTGCGTTCACGGTAGGGTCGCCATTGCTCGCGTAGGAGGGATCGACGAGGCCGATCGCGTTGACGGTCGTGCCAGGGACGTTCCGGGCGTTCTACAAATAAGCGCAATCAGCGGCTGCACCACTTGGGGCCTTGAGGACCTGCGAACAAAGACAGACCGACGCGCCGAGGAGGCGAGGAGGCCAGTTGGCAAGGCCGTCGGGCGCACACGCGAAGATGCCCGTCAGGGCCTCGCTGGGGTCGGTCGTGACCCCGTACCCGTCGGTCCTGCGCACCCCGGTCAACTTCACAGACACATTTTCATGACAAAAATCGGTGGGACGTACTGGCCCCAAAATGGCACTCCCGCGGGACTGGCACTCAAGTACCCGAAGGTGGCGGTGTCTGTCCAGAGCTGGAGCTTGCTGGCGAGGAGGATCTCGCCGGCGGAGCCGCAGATGCTGGGCGATTGGCGGGCCGCGAGTGGCGGTACGCTGGCAGCAGCCGCAGCCGCGACGAGGAGGGCAGCGGTGAGAAGGCGAGTGAGGCTCATTATGGGGTTGTTATACGAGAGAAAGCTTGCTGGAGCTGTTGGAGAACGTCGCTGGCAATCACCTTTTATACGTGAACGCCTACTGATTTGTATGGTCGTCGCCTCTGTGAAGGTTCTGACACCGGTGGGACAAGGGCTCGTCCCAGCAATGTCTTCTTTCTCCGATGAAGCGACTGTCTCGGGGCATAATGGTCCCTGATACCACTGAAGAGTGGCTGGCGGGCCACCTGACTGAGGCCCGGACGTGGATAGTGGTCACGCCGCAGTCGGAGGTTGGTCTCCATCCCTGTGTAATCAGAGTCTCCGTGCTTACTCGGAGTAGTCGTAGATCACCCAGCCGACGGAGGACAGTGGGTACTCTGAAGTCTGGGTAGGATATCGCACTGTCAGGCTCAATTCGAGGGACTACAGATGGATAGCATACTCTGGTGCAGCCTCACCGCATATTATGGACATTCGAAATGCATGGCCCTCTGCGTGAATGGATCGTAGCGTTCTTGATGGGATGAGAGCGCGTTTGGGGAAACGGGAACATTCAGAGAAAGCGCTGTCAAGTCGGAGCACCGGACGCAGTTCGCCATAGATCATTGCGCGATGTGACGGCGGATTCGCGCAACGACTGAGAGGTCCTCAGGTCACTATCTTCAGGCGGAGCCCGTGATGCAGTAGTACCACTGGCAGGAGGGCATCGGTGCATAGTGTACTACCGTATCCATGTAACTGAGCATAAGAGCTGTAGAGGCGTGAAGAGAAACACGATACCACAATATGCATCCGTTGAACACGGAGTACTTGTGCGAGCTGTGTCGGATTTCGACTGTGAGTCTGTGACTGGTTCTGCAGAGGTTCTGGCGCCTGTCTGAATTCACAGTTTGAGCTGAGCCGCGTGCGATTTCTAGCCTTGGCCCATTTTGGTTCGGCTGCAGGCTCGCTTTACGCGCCTGGATCATCTGAACCGGTTCGTGTCCCAGTCGCGTTGCTGCATGGCGAGGGAACCGCGGCTTGCCTCCCACCATCGTTGTGCGGACACTCTCGGGTTCAAATCATCCTTGGACGACTGTCACAGAGCTACTATGAGGCACGGCTGCCTCGAACGCGGTCTTTCTCAAGGCGCTATGTTCGGGGCCACCGATGGGCTGAGAACTCGTACACTCAAGCCTGCGCAACCAGCAGTTGCATGCGCGCGGTCACATTCATCGCACCCCGCACTGTAGCGCTTGCGTTGTGTGGGCACGTCTTCGTGCATTTTAGGGCTTCTAAGACCCTGTGCGCGACCACCCTGTCGGCACAGATCTCGTCGCAAATTTCCTGACGCCATCATCTGGTGCGTGTCCCTACTTCTTTGAGTCATCGTAGTGCTTATGCTTATACCAGGCTGGATGCAGCGTAGAACGGCAACCAGAGTCGATGGGTGTGTCTCTGTAATATATGCACACGCCGTGCGTCGCTGCGCCCCTCTGGCAGCAGTTTGTAAGGCTCATCACAGCATGCAAAGACTGGCCAGTCTTTCCGCGTCTGCAGCCAAGTCATGATTGCGTTTTGCTGCGTCGTGACAGTCAGAGCGTCCTGCTCCGCCACTTTGCCGTCAGGTCTCTAACGTGAACGGGCGTGGGCAGGCCAAGTCAGCTGATGTGGCGAGCAGGCGCGCTCCGGCGTCGCTCGCATCTTCGCTGTCGTGTCGCGGCGAGCCGGTTTGCGATGGGCGTACATGTACGTCACCTGCAGGCCCACGTTCGCTTATTTTGAGCGTACTTCTGATCTTCGTTCTGTGAGTGTTGTACTGTATGCAGCCTTGAATGCGGCTGAACTGAGAGGGCCTTAGTAGTGCACTCGATGCTCGCAGACCTACATTCAAGTCGTGCGGCGTCATTCGCTTACGAGAGGTATGCTTCCACGCATTTATTTGTACTCGCTTCTCACGACGTAGCTGTAGCGAGACCTTGTTCCAGCTTTCGCAGCTTTACCATTAAGCCTCGACGCGCTGAGGCAGGCACGCCTAATTCTTCCCCGCTCCCGCTGCTTCTTGCCCCGGCAGTTCCCAAAGCCCCGCTCACGCGACCTCTCACGGTCTAAACGCGCGCATGCCGCCCAACGGCGGGCGCTGCATTCCTCGACTACCTAGATGCCGGCGTGCACCAGCCTGAGCAACGTACTACACGGTAGCAGAAGCCCTTTGGCATTGCGAGTCGCCGTCGCCGGACGCTTACGTGCATGGGGCTTCTCTGGCCGGCGATATTCCCACTGCGTGTATGCTCGTGAGGCACGTTCCATGGCCTCGTCAGGCTGCGCTGCTCAAGAGCCAATGGATGCAGGCTCTGTAAGTCGAGGGCCCTAGGCTGTGACGCCCGCAAGAGACATAAAAAGGCTAAGATATGTAGGAGGGGTACCCCAGAGCAAGGTGTCCTAGCTCCCCTCCTCTGCCTCTCCCTCTTCAACTCAGCCATGTTTGCCACCGCGACCCTCGCTGCCTTCGCCGCACTCTTGCTCACCGGTGCGTCGCTCCCGCGCCCGTCGCGTCCTGTCATTAACCCACCCCTAGTGCGCGCCCAGATCCCCGCGGACTGCGCGCGCACCGCGACCGTGCAGAGCGGCGACACCTGCAACGGGATCTCCGCTGCTCAAAACGTCTCGACGTAAGCCCGCTCGACGCGATTGCGGGCACGAAGGCGGCGCTGACGGGTAGACAGCTTCCAGCTCGCGCACGTCAACCCCGGGATCGACGCGGCGTGCGACAATCTGCAAGTGGGCGAGGTGCGTAGCGGAACATGTGATGCGGACCGGCGCTGACGGTGCGGCTGTCCAGACACTCTGCCTGGGCATCACTGGTCAGGACTGCACGACGGTGCACGTCGTGCAGAGTGGCGACTTCTGCGCGGCGATCGCCGCCACGGCGGGCATCCCGCTCGCCACGCTCCTCCACAACAACCCGAACGTCAACTCTGGGTGCACCAACCTCGGCATCGGAGAGGTGCGTGGCTTGGTATGCGTGTCGCGGTGCGGTGCTGATTTGTTGGTGGGATGTTGCAGGTGCTGTGCACGACGAGCGAGACCATCAACTATTCCTGAGCGGCAGGATGGAAAGGCCGGAAGTGAGACTACGCTGAGAAAGCTTCGTGAACAGCCTGTTACCTGTAGTATGCGTAGCTGAACAAGATGAGATGAATGCGATCGCTCGCGAAGGGCGCCCAGCCTCGGAAACAGGCGGCGCCACAAAGCTTGCTAGCATCGTAAAGAGCAACAACCCGCGACACGGCCTCGCCATGTCTGTCAGGGAGCTTGCAGGGGTATTTGTTGAGGGTCGACATGCGCATTAAAGCAAGCTCGAGTCAAAGACATAAAGCGCAGTTTTTTAGTATTTTATCTAGGATTATTACATTTTCTGGAGCTTTTCTCATCCACCATCACCGTCCCCAGAGCCACATATCCGCAGGGCCGCCTCCAGCAACTTTATCCGATCCTTCACCTCGTCGCGCTCCGCGCGCTGCAATGTCCCCTCGAACCCAAACCTCTGGTCCAACGCGCGATTTTCCTCACCAAACCACGCCAGCCTCCTCTCGTACGCGTCCTGCAGCCGGGCAGTCTCGGCCTCCTGGGCCCCCAACGCGCGTCGCGCTTTGATGATCTCCGCAGAGATGCCCATGATGTCCGCGTCCCGCGCCGCAGTCTCCCGCGCGACGTCCTGCGCATCTGCACGGACCCTGTCGAGCGCGAGCCGCGCCTCGTCGAGAGCCGCGTCCTCCTCGGCCTGGGCCTCCAGCAGGGCGACTCGCGCCTGAGCCTCGGTGAGTCTCGCCAGGAGGTCGTCCGCCAGCGCGTCGTCCGCACGCGCGCCGGCCTGGTAGCCTGCGACGGCCGCCCGGTGTTGGCGGCGCTCTGTGTCGTGTGCGTCGAGGACGGCCTTGAGCTCGGCCCGCGCCGCGTCGAGCTGAGCCTGATCCTTCGCCCAGCCGCCGCTCACCATCGTCAGGCGCCACTCGAGGCCCTGGCGCTCCTCCTCGAACTCAGCGAGGGCGTCCGGGGCCGAGGCGGTGAGTGCGGCTGCCTCGGCGGTGAGGGCGTCGAGGGCGGCTTCTTCTTGGGCGGCCCATGTCTCGAGGAAGGCGAGCTGCTCGGCCTCCTCGGCGCGCTCTGCGGCGCAGGTGTGCATGTGCTGGCGGTGCTCGAAGACGCTGAGGTCGAGCCGCTCTTGCACGTCGTTGTATGCGGCGGTGGAATGAGCGAGGGAGTCGGTGAGGTCCGCGACGTCCTTCTCGAGGGCAGCGGTGTGTTCGTGGTCGACAGTGTGGATGTCGGTGGCGGCCATGAGCAGCGCGGCCTCAGTGACCGCACCGTCCTCAATCGCCTGGTTGATGTTAGCCTTCACTGCAGAGGTCTCGTGCAGGAGGCTGTCGCGCTCCTCGAGGAGGGATGCGTGGTCGGTGCGAGCGGCGACTAGCTGTTCGTCGACAGAGGCGAGCTGAGCCTCGAGAGACGCCTCCTCGGCTTGGGCGGCGGCGAGTGTAGCGGCGTGTTCCTGCTCGCACAGGAACTCACGAGCAGTGAGGGCCGCGACCTGGAAGACGAGCCGAGCGAGATCCTTCTGACGTTCGATCGCTGCTGCCTCGTGTGCGGCAGCCTCAGCAGAGATCTCGTCCTGGAGAGTGGTGAGTGTAGCCTGGGCGGCGAGCGCCTCTGTTGCCAGGATCGCTGCGGCTTGTTGGTGAGCTTGGGTGTGCTCGGCGAGCTCGCGCTGTAGAGAGTCCTCCGCCTCGAGGAGGGCGGCGTGATCGGTGTCGAGTGCGTCGAGCTGCGCGTCATGGTCGGCCAACTCCTGAAGTAGGTTGCGTTCGACGTCGGCTGCCTGGGCAGCGTCGTCGGCGAGTCTGTCTTCAGTCTCTCTTACGCACGCAGAGGCCCGGGTGTAGAGATCCTGGGTGTCCTTCAGGTCGGCGCGGAGGATCTGAGCCTGCCTCGCTGCCGTATCGAGCTCATCCTACCACAATCCCAGTCAGGCTTTGCGCGCTGTAATAACCACAAACAGCATACCTGAGCAGCTCGAAGCTTGACCGAGTTGTCGACGCTCGTCTGCTTCAGACGTGCGACCTTGATGTCGTTCTGGAGCAGCTGGCCCTCGATCGGTCCGAGGGACACGGTGAGTTCCATGAGAGTCGTGACCTGCTCTGTATGGGCCTCCTCGAGCTCCGCGTTGAGGGCGCGGTATTTCGAGATGACGGCTTCGAGATTTCCAGTGCCGGTGACGATCTTGAAGGCTCTGTCGATGACGAACAGGAGAGCCCGCTGCCGGTCGGGAACCGTCAGCCTCGCAGTTTCCGAGAAAAAAATATGCGCTCACCGTCACCATTAAGAAGCCGAGGATGAGCATGGTCAGCATGAACCATGGCTTCGCTTCGTCGAACACGTCCCAGAGGAGCGTGGACAGCCCAACGTTGCGAACCAAATGGCCGTCGATGCAGACCGCGACGTTGGTCTCGGGATCGGCGGGCTGGCAGAGGTACCCGAAGTAGGGAGCGACGGTGTCGACAGCGGGATACCAGGGGAGTCGGCCGTTCTTGGCGAGGTCGACGAGTTGGGGAACGAGGTTGCTCACGTCAATGAAGGCGTGAGCGAGGAGGGGGAGAGGGTTTCCGGCAGTGCACACAACGCGTGGCACGAACCGGTCGAGCCAGTCTTCGAGAGTGAAGAAAGGACCGAGGACTCTGTCCAGTACTGGATACATGATGGCTTTGAGGAAGGGGGCGTTCCGGGGGAGCGGGCGTGTTATGTACCCTGCGGCTGGCATTTCGAACTGGACCAACTTCCAGCCGTAAGCCAGGTGAGCCCCAGCTTGTCAGTCTTGCACTCTCTGGAGGCTGCTTCATGCAAGCCACAGTATCGGATGACACTGCGTTACATGTGTAGATTGCAACATCTTTGCCGTCGGTCTGTGCTGGTGCCAGGGCTGACTGAAAAGTTCGGGAGAGCGTACCTGCTCCCAAGCCCCCAAAACGGCCGACGACGCGACTGTCGCGTCGTGACATGCAGCGTCGTACAGAGATGCAGCCAGAATCATCTAAGAGCGCTTTCGAGGGTCAATGGAGACGTTCGACTCGGAGCTGGACGAGCCCGGTGCTCATCGTTTCCACTGCTGCTGGTGACGCGAAACGCGAAGCTGGGCTACTGGATAGATGATCAGAAAGAGCTCAGTCTCAGCGAGGTCCCTGTGCGTTGGCCTCCACAGAAAGCATCTCAGAATGACAACGTAGAATATTCGAGGCCAAGATGAGGGAGAGAGGTGAGGGTAGGGAGCGCGGAACGACGCGACGCGTCTCGTCGAGCGTTCGGCTTTGGCCGATCAACGCGCGCCTCGCGCGGAGCCTCCGCTCGCTCATCTCGCTCCTTCACCGCATCCTCTTCCTCGGCAACGAAGCATTTAACCTTTGACTCTACCAACCTCCGTGTCCGTCGAAACTCGGGATCAAACGGGGGCCAGGCTCTGCTGAGGCTACCTGCGGAGGCCGTGTATGACGCCTCGGAGAGAACGATCTTAGAAGGTCAGTTTGGCTGCCAATCCGGGCACCCTCCAGCATCTCGAAGCTTGAGGGTCTGATGCATATGAGCGGGGATGACCGCCACTTGCGATGTTCACGAATGCTCTGGCTCTGTTTGCGATCACTCCGCGCACTTACGCTTGTACTTCCGGTCGGACAGTAGCATTCGTGCCCGCTCATTACTTCGCCTCCGAGCGAAGTCGCGATGCGCCACTCGCTTAGGCATGCTTCGGCGCATGAGCACGGTCTGAGAAGTTCAGACTATGCCCGCTGGTCCGTACATTCTGGAGCTACAGCCAATGCGGCTATTCTCCTCGTAGGCCTAGGAACACAACGCCGTATATAAAGGCGGGTCGCTGGCAAGAGCAAGAACAGCACTACTATCTTCATCCCAACCACTCACTCATGCACTTCACCCAGATCGCCTCTCTCGTCGCCGCGGCCTTGGCCATCCCGACCTTCGCGTCCCCTGCGCACGTCAAGCGCCAGAGCCCGCCCCCTGGGCTGCCCATCGTCACAGGCACGAGCCCCGGGAGCATCGTCGCCCCCGCCGCCGGCTCGACGCTGACTGCCGGCCAGTCGTTCCCCTTCCAGGTGGCCGTCCCCGAGTGGAACCACTGCCACGATGCCTACACCCCCGTCAACATGTACGTGCTGGCCGCGCAGCCGACGACGGCAAACCTGAACTCGACGTACGGGTTCACTGACAACCTGGCGTACCTTGGAGGCTGGGTTGTTTATAACTTCCCCGGTGAGTGCCTGATGTGGCTGGTCTTATGTCGACGTTGAGTCTCATGCTGGTGACTCTCCCAGGGCTCCCGAACATGGGGCCATCGCCTCCGTCTACCTTGGTCGCCCCCGTACTTGACGAGTCTTTCAACGGACAGACCGTCTATCTAGCCAGCATTGAAACGATTGAAGGATGCCCGGTGAGTAGCCAAAAGCGCCCTCTTCAAGCGTATGCTGAGCATATACAGCCCGACGGTTTCTGGGAATACGTCATCGATTCCGTTGCAGTAACATACGCTTCGTGAGGTCTGTGTCGCAGAGCCTAGTTGCTACTCTGGAGTAGTGGGAGCGGTCCAGGTTTTATGGGTCGAACAAGGCCCATTCTGAGATCTGCTGCAAGCATACACGGCTGGGTTTTCACAGTCTCATCTGTATTCTTGAATAGAGGTCTAGATGCAACGCTCAATGTATGCGATTTTTAGGAACGGCTGCGACAGATCTCAGGTCGTGCATCGATTTCAACGCATATCTCCCAGTTGCAGCTAGTAACGCATAGAACTCTGACGCAGAAGATGCATTTCGTTCCACACGCATAGCAAACTTTCGCCGCGCTCTCACTCTTGAGGGCAGCTCCTGTTCTAGCACCTGTAGCTAGCCCTTGCCTGGCAAGAGCTATCTATAGCACGCGGAAGCACTGTGCGCCACAAAGCTAATGCTGCCTCCATCTAGCCACCTACTACACCAGGCCATAGCCTGCCTGGCCGCCATCCGAGAGCACGTCGAGAACCACCATACACATCGTATAAAGGTACGGCTCCCCAGTGTCTCCGGCAACCCACCTCCACCGCGCAATAATGCTTTTCGTACATATCTTCGCTCTTCTCGCCGCTGCCCTGGCAGCCCCGGGCTCCGCCTCTCCCATCAAGCGGCAGTACAACACCGTCACCCAAGTCGACATGGTCGCATACATCGACGCGCCGCCGGCCGGCACCAGCATGGCCACGGGCGCGTCGACGCCGTTCGCCCTCGCGAACGGGTGGTACGCCGACTGCTACCCGGTCTGGACGCCGCTGGACATTTACGTCCTCGCGGACGCGCCGGCGCCCGAGGGGCTGAACACGACGTACGGGTTCTCCGACTACCTGGCGTACATCGGGAGGTACCAGGAGATTAATTGGAATTGTGCGTGCACGCTTTGTGTGGCTGGGGTGGCAGGGATGCTGACCGCGCATGCGGCACGTAGCTCCGTATGTTCCCCCTGATTCGCCTCCGCCTCCGCCGACGGCTTTGATGATGCCTGCTCTTGATACGGCGTACGTCGGCGCAGATGTCTACCTGACCGTAGTCATGAATTTCACGGAATGCGCGGTAAGCTTGCGTGTAATATAAGCGTGACCTAATCGCCCATTCACTCGTCGCCTCCAGCCCGACGATCACATAGACGTCGGGATCAGCTACGTGACAATAACCTACGATGGATGAATCGCCAGCACGAGGTTGTCTGTATCATGTTAAATCTCTGGAAGCCCTGATGTCCAGAGAAATGCAAGTATTTTCTTAGTCCAAGCGAGATAGATCGAAAATGCAGTGGCGTTTCGCTACGATAGCATATCGTGACAAGTCTTGTATGTACGCAAAAGCTGTCCGTGCTATCTCGCGACTCCAATCGTCGAGTAAGACGGAGAGTTCATTGACGATGCGTCGTTGGAGGATAGATTACTGGTTTCCTTGTAGCGTTCAAGTTCAATGGAGGATCGTGCGGGATAGTTGCCAGTAGGTTCATTGCCGCCGTAGTCCTTGCCAAGTTCAGAGACCGGCGACCCTTCGCCGAAGTCGATACCCAAGCCTTGGTGCTTGCGTCCCGGGCTGAGCTGCCCTTCGAAGTCGGGTGGGTCAAGGTATGGAAGATATCTCGTTGGGAAGACTGGAGTCGGGACTCGTGCAGCGTCTTCCTCCCCATCGTGTATGGCCTTGGGCATGAAGTCAGACTCCGCGCATTTGCATTGATCAGAGTACTCACCAGACCGCTCGGCGTTGCTCTGCGGCGCCCGAAGCGAGTACGCAAGCCCCCCAGCCCACCCTGCATGACAAGTATCTTCATGCTCATATAGACGGTGAACGAGATGAGCAGGACGGCGATGAGGCCTAGACCGATGTAGAACAGCACGTCCAGGGGGCGCGTCGGAGGCGGGCCTGAGTTGGAGATTTGCATGTGTGTAGTCGTCGTGTATAGACCGGGAAGCGGCGCCATTCTTGCTATGGGCGGGGGCAATGCGCAGCGTTGCAGTGAGTTGCACGAAGTCACCAAACGCCGCGCACCGTCAGCTTGATGCCCAAGTCAGCCGCGCCCTATCACCAGGTCAGCACAGTCTGCTCCGAAATACAGTCTCACCAGCCTCCGCCCTCCGTACATATTCACGGCACTAGGTGTATTGTGCTCGACACCGCTCCTAGAGTGCACTGTCGCATGCCTGGTACGTAGACGTTGCGGAGGAGATGAAGGTAGACGTCGAGACTCAGGGGGATTCGAACAACGACAGCTGCCATCTTCGGTCATGCGGCAGGTTCCGCTTACCGTAGAAGGCAAGCGCGATCAATCCTCGAGCACATTTTCGGCGGCTCTGCTCATTGGCCTGGCTCGCCTTCCTGCTGCTCTATCCTCCGCTTCGTCTCTGTCTCCTCCGGCCTACTTTCAGCTCCACGCGTATAGTCAGGCGGTCTAATCTGTCACCATGGGAAAGCGAGTCAGCAAGAAGCAAAAGCTGGACAAGCAGGCAAAGGCAAAGCCCCGGGAGCCGCTGCAGCCTCTTGGGTCCACTCAGCCTACGGCCGCTCTACTCGACGACGCGAGCAAGGATGACGAGGAGAGGCGTCTGGAGTCTATGCTCTTTGGTACCAAGTATGTTGCCGCGCCGAGCAATGAGGACCATATTCTCGTGGTGTCGGACGAAGAGACAGAGGAGGTCGGTGGAGGACAAGAGCTGCAGAACCTCATGGACACAGACGTACGCGCTATAATATTGGCAAACGAGAGCTAACGTTGAAATCTGTCAGTTGTTTTTCGTAGACGATGCTGAGGGCGCGCCCTCTGGCGAGCAGCCGTCGTTCGACTTCACCGCGGACATGGGCGAGCAGTCCGAAGCCTCAGAAGAGGAAGACGCGGAAGAGAAGTCTGAAGCAGAAGAGGGCAGCGACGAAGAAGGAAGTGACAAAGAAGAGGTGCCAGAGCCAGAACCTGTTGCGTCGTCTTCAAAAGCTCGCAAAGCTCCCGCTTGGACAGACCCGGACGACACAAACATCGCCGTGTCCCTCGCAGACAACGCTCGCCTCCGCAAACTACGAGATGCGCCTTCAGACGATGTCGTCGGCGGCCGTGAATACGAGCGCCGCCTACGCCGGCAGTTCGAGCGTATCAACCCCACGCCGGAGTGGGCGCAGAAGGCGAGGAGCAAGCTGCACCCCTCAAAGCAGAAGCGGCGGCGGCCGTCCGTCTCGTCCGATGAGGAGCAGATGGACGAGGACGAAGACCTGAGCGACCTCCTTGGCGACACTGGCGGCATCCTTGGCCCAAGACCGAAGAAGCTCGCGCCTGGCACGCTCGCCATTGAGCGACTACGGGACGCGAACCTGGCTGCTCCTTCAGAAGGAGCCATCAAGGCTATCCAGTTCCATCCTTCTACCCAAATACCTGTGATGCTCACGGCAAGCGAGGACCGGCGGTTACGGTTCTTCAACGTATGTTCCTCTTGCAACGCGTATGATGGGCCTGCAGAGCTGACTGTTGTCCGCATCTTACTAGGTCGACGGACACACAAATCCACACCTACAAACCGTACACATCCCCGACCTCCCCATGACATCCGCGCTTTTCCACCCAACAGGGACCAGCGTCCTGCTTACAGGCCCCCGGCTCTACTTCTACACATACGACTTGCAGTCGGGCGCGGCGTCGCGCTCGCCGCGCGGGCTGTGGGGCACAACGTTCGCGGGCGACCAGATGCGCGAGGGCAGCATGGAGGTGTGCGCGTTCAACCCGACGGGCGAGGTGCTCGCGGTCGCGGGGCGCCGCGGCTACGTGCACCTCGTCGACTGGCGCTCCGGCACGGGCCAGGTCGTCGGGAGCGTGAAGATGAACGCGCAGGCGAAGGGCGTGTGGTGGGCGCGCGGCGGCGCCGGCGCGGAGCTCATGACGCTCGGCGAGGACGCGGAGGTCTATGTCTGGGACGTCGGCACGCGCAGGTGCACGCGCCGGTGGAAGGACGAGGGCGGCTTTGGCGCGACGACGATCGCTGGCGACCGTGCCGGGCAGTATCTCGGCCTTGGGTGCGTGCTTTCCCCTCCCTTCGCCGTCTTCGTACTCACGGCTATGTCACAGCTCAAAACACGGTATCGTGAGCGTGTACGGCGCGGACGCAGCATCGGCCGGGGGCTCAGAGCGACCAAAACCGCTGAAAGCAATCGGAAACCTCACGACGTCTATTTCAGCTATGAAGTTCAACCACGACTCACAGCTGCTCGCGATAGCCAGCAACACCAAAAAGGATCAGATGCGCATGGTACGTCCCGCCCGCACTCTGCGGGTCCCCTCGCGCTGACCGCATCGTCTATAGATCCACCTCCCGTCACTCACGGCGTACTCCAACTGGCCGACGTCCGGCACGCCGCTCGGCCATGTGACGAGCATTGACTTCTCGACCGGCAGCGAGTACGTCGCGATCGGGAACAGCCGCGGACGCGCGCTGCTGTACCATCTCAGGGACTTCGCTCAGCAATGACCGTTGCGACGCGGGGACCAGTGTGCTCGGTCGTAGATTCGTTTCCTAGGGAGGTTCAATGCAGTTATGTGCCCTTTGGCAGCTTCACTTGGAATGTACCTGCGTGAAGGCGTAAGACATGAGGAATACGAGCGACGATATCGCGACATACATTGAGGTAGTGTGGTAATCTCCGGTACAACGACTGCTTGGAAGCCAAGCCTCTGGAGAGCTCCCTTGATTATACCTGCGGGCATTGCTGCATACTGTGGATATCGTGTCAGTCATGCAGACCGATAAAGGTGGCTGCCATGCTCACAATCCTGGCCTTCCTCAGAGCATCAGCGCGCCCTTCCCAGCTTGATATTCGCTGAATTGGCTTGAACGAGTTGTCCTGAAGCACGTACACTCCGCGGTGGTTTGTGCGCAAGTTATCAACTTGCTTGTCCCAGCATGCAGACCAGAGGTCTTTGCAGATAAACTTGATTGCGTCTAGGGTATCCGAGAAGAGCTGGCGGTCGTGGCACAGCCTACGTATCCTGCTGATGAGACGCATTCTAGTCGAGACAGCTAATGTACGCACCGCTCCGCCACGTTCGCCCCTACATGCACGCCAATCGACTCCAGACGCAGCCTCACGGCCTCCTCCTCCTCATCTATTGGTCCCTTCAATTCCGGCTTCGAGCTGTTGCTCATCATGGAGTCGGGCCTCGACTGCGCCGCGCCCGTCGCCAAGGGCGCCGTCAGGAGGCCCGCGTCGACCATCTCCTGCTCGACCTTCTTCGTGCGCGCGACGGCGACGGCCGAGGACGCACGCAGGGTGCTCACGAGCTCGATGAGGAAGTAGTCCATCGCCGCGGCGTCCATCATGCGCACGGGCGGGTCGGCGAGCGCAGGCAGGCTGGGCACGATCGTGGAGGTCATGGCGGGGCCCTGGAAGGACGTGCGTGCGGACATCGTCGTCGCTGCCGGCAGGCGTGTGCGCACCGAGGCCTGGTCAGTGTTTACGCGGACGCGACTGTAGCGTTGCGGAGGAAGATGTGTAAACGGGCACTTCAGTAACGAGGTAAGCTCAGGTAAGCTCCAAAGTAAGCGCATCATATTCAACTTCCTTATCTCATGCTATTGTGGGTAAGCCACAGTAAGCAAGTGTCCTGGTGGAAGTAAGCCCTGACCCCAGCCAACATAACCAACAGCGACGATTGCGAGCAAGTCGCCAGCTCCCTGTTATATTGCTGGAACAGCCCCACCTATGTATGCAACCGAGGCCATCAACACCCCTCTGGCTCGCTCGTGCGTGCAAAGAAGTTGAAAAATCAGCTTCGTCTACTAGAACGTCGCAAAGCACGGTAAATTAGAATTATTTTTCGAGTTTGCGCAACTGTTGGCGACTCACAGGCCAAGAACGTGGAACAGAGTCTAGAGACCTTGCATACGATAGGCGTAGCTGCGCGGGTTCAGACGACATCATCCTCGTCCGCTTTGCTGTCGAGCTGCGTCGGTCTCCGAGCCTTGCGCGCCTACCGCCGGCTTGCCGCCGAGCAGGCGCAAACTCCATTTGCAGACTTCTCTCCTTCCTGCGATAGCTGGGAGGAAGCAGTGCTCAGCAGGAAGGTAAGACAATTTTGTCATCGAAGACGGTTTATGCTTAGCGTTACCCAGGTCCCTGCCGTTGGTCCGCAGCCACCCGGTGACCTCAACGGAGGAGCAGCGTATTGCAAAACCGGACCTTACCAACGCCACAATCCTGCCGCTATCGATTGGTGGGCATGTCTCTGCCGCCACACCACCTCTAAAATTTCCCAACCCTCTGCCCTTGGTCCACACGGTCAGCAACCCCTCTGCGGAATGCCGTACCCGAGGGCCTCCGGCTGCCGTACCAAGTGTGGGGTCTCATGTGGTGCGTGCTGCTAGTCGGCCGACGCGCTAACGATGTTCACTAGACGAATTTTCTGCCTTCGCGGAGGCTTGTTGTGAAATGCAGTCGTGTGCCGCTATCGCAGCCGCTGCGGGGAGCGGTCTCAGAAGGTCTCGCACGAAAATCTTCATCCTCAGACAAGGCACAGGGTCAGACAAGCTTTTCGTGCGCCTTGACCGGTGTCGCTGCTGTGTAGGCGAGTGCTCTCGCTGTGTAGCCATGCGGCTGATTTCGCGGGGGTCGAGCGACGTAGAGCAGCTGGAAATTCTGTCCGTAATGGGCGATCACGTGACGTGCGCTTCGATGCGCCGTTCGTCGCTTGGCGCTGCCGACGTCGTCACCGGCTCCTTGTGTTCAACTTCCATCTCGACGCGTAGCGAGCCCAACGCGTATCGACAAACCGCCATGTCTTATCGACGTTCTATCTTTCTCGCTCTCACTGTGCTCACCATTTCCTGGTCTTCCTGGCTCATGTTCAGCACCACTTCGCTCGGGCTCGGCATGTCTGCGGCGACTTTGGAACTCCTAGGCGACGCGTTCTCCGTGATTCAGACTTCCCTAGGCGACGGGCACGGTAATCCCTCGGATTCGGAGCCCACTCGCGTGCCGATGCCAGGACTTCAGCGCACAATGCCTTCCAAGGCGGTCTCTGCTGCCGTAGCAGAGAACACTGTGTTGCCCATGTTCTCTGACGTATTCGTTGTCTCACTCCCTTCGCGCGCCGACAGACGCGCCGACATGGAACGAATCCGTCAGGCTGTTCCCCTTTTCAATTTCTCGTTTTTCGACGCGACGCCTGCGGACGACCGGCGAATCTCCGTGATCTACGACACTGTCAAGCAGACTAGGGAAACATACACGACGTCATCGAGCACTGCACCGACCTTCCTCTGGCCTGAGGATGCCTCGGCTCTGTCGCATAGCCCGCTTGGACAGGCGGGCGCGGATCGGTGGGCTACCGCCGCCTTAGCTACTGAGACCGCCGCACTCTCTACGTCGACGCAAACCGCAAGTTACGACACCCACCTGGACCCCTTCCCGCGAGCCGAGCCTCTCACCTGTGCGAGCCAAAACTACGTCAGCGGTCCGCCCTACAGCCTCGCACTGCCCCCGTACCAGCTTCTGACACGCTCGAAACTCGCCTGCTGGCACTCTCACGTCGCGGTGCTGCGTGCGATCGCCGAGCGCGATGACGGCACGGACAAAGTCGCGCTGATCCTGGAAGATGACATCGATGTGGAAAGGGACGTAGAGGAGAGGCTGCAGAGTCTATGGGGCGAGCTGCCGGAGCAGTGGGACATGTTATTCCTTGGCAGGTCGCATTTTCCATCTTCCCCCGGCTTCACGTAACGTTGTTCCTAGGGCACTGCTGGTCAAACGAGAGCTACCACGCTGCCTTACCTCATGCTCACACGAGCAACAAGGCCTCGTCCCTGCATCCGTCGCGCGCCCCCAAGTGCACACACGCCTACGCGGTCACGCGAGCGGGAGCTCGCAGACTAGTCGAGCACTTACGTTACGTGCCCTTCGCCTACTCACGGGCCCTCGACCAGGCGTACGCATGGCTGGTGCTATCCGGAAGGGTACGAAGCTACTCGGTTGTCCCGAGTCTTGTCGTGCAACGGAAAGTGCTCAGCAGCGATATCGATCCGGGCGAGTCTGGCGTGGGCAGTCACTGGAGAGAGTCGTTACGAGAAGGTGTCTTCTGACAGTGAATGTGATTTCCTTCGAGTCTATATGCCATGAACTGAGTGCTAATGAACGCGATCGGTACGTTAGCAACGCTCCAAGGGTGCACACCCTTGTCTGGCGGCGCGGTCGCCTGACCTCCCGCAGCGCGCGCGGTTGCTGCCAATCAGTAGCATGAAGCTTCACTCAATGAACGAAACTGCCGCCTTGCCTTCTGCGTCTTCCTCGGTAGCTCCGTCCGAGCGAGCTTCGGCGCACTCAGGGACAGATTGGCCGATCGTGGTTTCGCGAGTGTATTGCGCGGGGCCCTGCAACTCGGCGATAACCTGCTTCGACGTGTTCTCGCAGCACGTCTTGTGGCCATCCCGTCCGGCGCCACACGCTGCAGGCCGCTTCGCAGCGGATCGGGATGCGCCCGCCTGAATGCTGCCCCTCCGCGCCGCGTATGGTCGATCCTGCCCAAAGGGTCGTGGGCGCGCGCGGCCACGGGTGCGGTACGGTCGGCCAGCTGAGCTGCGATGCCGTACCGCCGCGGCGGCCGCTGACCTCCCTCGCTGCCAGGGTCTGTCACGGCCTTACCACATGGACGCGGCCACACGTCAGGTGCAGAAAGCGCACCCTGGGTGGGAAGCCGTCGTGCGCGCCACGAGAGGGCGCGGCCATATCGAGCAGGTGTGCCCTGTTCCAGCAAGGGCCTGGCGCCCGCTCGTCAATCACGGTGGAGGGCCCCTTCGCGGCGCATGACCTCTGCCTCCGGGACGAAGTGCGACAGAAGCGGTGTTCCTGCCTCGGTGCGGTGCGCGCACAGGCTGGCGGCGTGCGCCTGTTCGCGGGTGTTTCGCGCGCTGCGCGGCGGGGACACGGGCTCGTCGTCGCTTTGCAGACGCTTCGTCCGGGCGAGAAGGCGTCCGGGAGACGCACGCGACGGAGAGTGGGCGTCGCTGCGTGCGGGGACGTCTGGCCTCGCGCCGACGCTTGTCCGACTGCAGCCGCGGGGCGCTGCCAAAGGCCGACGCTGCGAAGCGTCAGCACGCTAGGTTCTGTCGGCGTGTCCTTGTCGACGTCGGGTTCTCGCTTGGCCGGGCAGCAGTTCCCAGCAGACCCTGGGTGCCTGTCTTCGTCCGCTACCCACGGCCGGCGGGGCTCCCGGGCAGACTGGGCTAGCTCTAAGGCCCTGGACGGAGGTTCAGTTGCGAAGTGCGCCGCCGAATGAAAGACGCGAGGCTGCAGCGCGATCCAGGCTACTCCGAGACTTTTCCCGTTTCGAGACGGCGACGGTCCCGTGCGATACGCACAACGTGGGCCCTGCGTATGAGGCGAACCTTGTCACTTGCATAGCGCGACCGCGCTCCCCGTGGGATAATATTGCTGAACAGACTCCGAATGCCATACCTGCAAGCGTTTCTTGGGAAATCCTAGGACAGCGGGGTTTCTGCGAGTTTGGCGGGACCTCGGAAACCGCGTTTCGCGCGGAATCGTATACTGGCTAACGAGTGCTGCAAGCAGATCTTACCAGCAAAGACAGCGGTACTACGGAGGAATAATACTCGATGGGCCTGCTAGAGCAGGACAGTCGAGGTGTGATTACTATGACATGATGTCAGTCCCAACCACCAAATCCGCCTCGACGCTGACGTGAGGTCGAGCTACAGCTGACGCACATCATGCACAAGGCTCACACTAGACAGCGCAGATCTCGTCAAATTGCTTCTGACTTGCATGCGAGTCTTAGGTAAACTGTAAAAGTGCAGCTGGCCCAAGTCTTACCAGTCAAACACAACCCATCTCCACGCGGTGCCTAATTCTCCTTACTCCTCGTACTTGGCCTTCTCAAAGTCTGAGTAACTTTCCTGTTTCCTGACCTCTTTGTACGAAGCCTGTCAGCTTGAGTAGCTGTGTGTGTCAGCTGCGGCACGATACACATAAACGCGGTGAGTGGTGTCCGAGGTCTCCAAAAGCGTTTACGTGTAGAAACCCGAGTTGCTGACCAGAGGCAGAGGTTTGTAGTATTACGATTGCTCCCAGTGGCTGCTTCCCACCAGTGCTGGCTGTTGTTTGCTATACCTGAGTGCGCGGCGTGGCCGCCGCCCTGCAGCGCATCGGACGAGCAGCGGCAAGACCGAGCATCAATGCTCTGCCATGCGCACGAGCACGCGTGCAACGCAAGAAAAGGAACAGCGCAATGGAACAGCGTGGCCGACAGGCTCTTCGTGCGCAGCACACGTATGACGACCGACGATCATCGCGCCGCCCGCCGAGCTAGTGCCCGATCCCGTCCGGTGCGCCCGAATGTTCCAAGTATGTACCTGGCTGGCGGCGCCACGAACCGCGGCTTGTACGAAACAGCCCGCAGGTTCGCAAAATCTTACGAGGGGACCCCCGGCGGCGTGACGTCGTCCTGGGTGAACGCTCGTGCCTGCAGGTTTTAGCACGCTTTCGCCATGTGCCGTGCCTTGCTCGCGCTTTGACCAACGTTGGCTCCGGCGCGCATGGCGACACCCCTCGCCGTCGCCGTCGCCGCGCGGGGCGCCCCCTCGGCCTCAGTCTCAGCTCTGCGCACTCGATGCCAAGGTGATACATTACTTTCGGACGTGCAACTACCGAAGTCCCGAAGAGCTGTGGGTCGCAGGCCGTGCGCTGATCCGAGCCTGGTTCGCGCGCCGGGCTCGGAGGGCATCCCCAAGGCCACGGGCGCGACGCGCAGTCATCCGCTGACTGCACGGGGGCTGGGAATGAGAAACGGGTCAACAAGCAACGTTTGAGGGTGCGATCATGACGAATGTGAAGAACCAAGCAGGGTTGCGGATTGACAGAGGGAGTAGATAAGTCGGGGTGGCGAGCCAGTAGCGGAAGGCGAGCGTGGATTTTGCTTGGTGATTGTGATTACCGGGTGGCCTCGAGGCGAGGTATATTCGGTGCAGAGTAAACACGAACGAGCCAGAAGGGCAAGTGAGCATGCCACCCGTCGGGCGGACACGGTGTGTCCCACGCGCTGGAAGCTGTGCGTGCGTGATGATCAGCTGTGGCTGAAGCAGGCCAAGGGAGTGCCGTCTGCATGGCAGCATGGGGATGGGGACGGGGCGTACGATAACCCCTGGTCGGGCGATGCTTGTGGACGGACACGGCGCAGGCGACGCGGGAGAGGTCATGGGTTCGCGGCTGCATGGCACACACCGACTGAATAGGGTGCGGTAGAGAGGACCGGGAAAGGGACCGGAGGTTCAGACTAGGCTAAGCACGCTGAAGCTAGAAAGGACCTGATTGCTGATTTCGACGATGCTGCATGGTCAGCCGAGATGGCGAGCGCGATAGGATTGGCGAGAGGCGCAACAATGGCGAGAAATGCAGGAAATAATAGGCCACAGGCGTGCGCAGCAGGGCATGGCGGGCACGGCGAGCACGACGCGAGGGTGGCTATTGTCGCATGCTGGGATGGCTATTGTCGGCGGGCTGTCGGGCTGTCGGAGGCGGCGAGGGCGAGTGGCGCCGGCCGCCAAGCTGGCGGTGCCGGTGGAGAAGGCCGGCGCTTGGAGGTTGTTTCGGGCAGGGGCCGGCGCGGGCGGGCGATCTGAAGGAGCCGCCGTCCGAACGCTTTTCTTTCTGGGTTTTCTCGCTTCGTCCTCTCCCTCCAGCATATATTATTTTCTCCCTTCGTCCCAACCTTCCATCTCTTCGCGGTCTTCAAGATGAATATCATCTGCTAACACACGTTGGCTCCCGCCGGTCGCCTTTCGACTATTCAAGAGGTCTTCTCTCCGCTTCCTGCTCAAAACACTCCCATCCCTCCGACACCCCCTCCGCTTCCCAGCTCCCGAGGGACCAATCACCGATATACCGCAACTGTCCTCCGTGTACTACTTTCACGCATTGACGGTATCGCCACACCCTTCATATACCCCCCTTGCCATCCATCACGACACACCCACTCCTGCACGCCTCACTCCCCGTGTGCTTCGAGCATCCAACGACCTCGCCTACGATGCCTCTACCTACTACCTGCCCATGCCCCCGTCCCATCCTCAAGAAGCACTGCACCCCTCCGCCGAGCGAAGTGCCCTCGACGCCGTCCATCCCCTCACCCCGTGATGAGTCAGCCCAGCTCCTCTGCATCGACCCCTCTGTCCTGCAGTCGATGGTCCGCTTTCCTTCAACAAGCGACCTGACGCGCACCTTCACCGCGTACTCCCCCTCAATGTACGACCGCTCACCCATCGTCGTCACGCCCAACAAATGCAAGCTTCCGGCGCGTGGCTGCCCCGGCAAGACCTACCTGCCCGGAGACGACGCGGCGCGTTCTCCAACAAAGCCCAAAGCGCTCGACGCCAGCCCAGCGGGGTTCAGCGCCGCAGGCAGGCATCTCCACCCACGTGCAGTGCGCGTGCAAATACCATACGGTGCCGGGGACGACGAAGACGAGGAGGTCACTCCGAGGGCCTCGACGAGCACGAGCATGCACTCCCATTCATTGCCGCCGCTCGTTCCAGACCTGTCGTCTTCGTCAGAGTCGGACGAATCGGACGGCTTCACAAGTCCACCGCTTGATTGTGCGCCAATGTGTGAGTACGCCGCGATCTTCGCTTCCCTCCCCGTCCTCCATCTTCTCTTATCGGCGCCCCTTGCTGCTGCTTTTCCCGCACTGCCATACACGCATGCTTACGGGATCTGCGCTGTTTTCGTTTTAGCTTCCTCCATGCATTCGAAAGCGACGTCATCCCCTGCTGGCCTTCCCATTCCCCAACAAGAGCCAGCCCTATACATTAGCCCGATATCGAGTCCGACAACCCCTCTGCCCTTCCGGTCGAGAGCGTTCGCCTCGTTCTCCCGTTTCCCATCGCATTCCACGTCTCCCCGCTCACACTCGCCCTGCCGGGACGCCAACCCGTCGTCGTCGCCGTCGCGCCGGAGACGTTCGCACTCCAAGTCGAGACGGAGTAGGCAATGTGCGGGCAGCCCCGTGAGCCCGAGCGAACTCGAGACGCGGTACAAGAGCCTCTCTGATCGGAGTATGCTCGCGGGCTGCACGCTGGATGTGCCAGACGTGGGCTGCTTCGGAGGCTTCTGACCTACCTCGCGTGACGGCCTGCGGTGTGGTGGGCCGTCCGCGATCGCATCAACTTCATCCCCCTTCTGGTTCTTCTCCCTGGGCTTTCGGTCGACATTCCTCATCCGCTGTCGAGAGGTTGGGTGTTGCAGGAGCGGCTTGGTTTACGTTCAGAGGTGGCTACGATGGAGGTCGGCCGAGGTGGTGCCGACGTGTTGCAGGAGGGAAAATTCAAACCTAAGTATACGCATGGACATTGCAGATACCACCACATCCGACGCAAGCCAGTGCATGTATCATACCTTACGACCGCTTGTAGCTTCTGCGCGCCCACCCGCCTTGGGTGTGTGCGCCGTCTGCTGCCCTATGTGTTCGTTATACAACAGACCAATCCTAATGTATTGTCATGTTCCTCTAACCTCGAGTGCGAGTGATCCTCGGCAGCCCGAGACAGCACTGTGCGAGAGCTGACCCAAAGCTGACGAAGTGCTGAGAAATTCGCCCTGAAATTCGAATAATTCCATTGGACGACGCGGACTTATTCCGTACTAGGAAGCCCTGACCCTAATCAACCCTAACCTGGATGACGTGTGCCCGACGGCGCCCAAGCGATTCAGGTCTCGAGGGGACGTGCTTACTCTCGACCATCCTCGTAGTTCCACACAATCTTATTCGCTTGGACATCTCTGGGCTGACGATTCACCGAGGGATCCGTGGGCATCCCCCAGAATGTCCGGTCTCTCCTCGTTATTCCCAACCAAATTCCTGGGCTCGATGCAGTCTCGCGATCGCGGCAGCCAACCCAACTCGCTCGCGCGGCTACGCTTCGCACTCGACACCATGCCCGGGTCGCGCAAGTACGTCTTCACGCCCTCCACGCGGGCCGAGATCCTCGCGGAGCTCTACGACTCGTTCTGGGGGTCGTATGCGCACCTCTTCCTGCCCAACTCCAACTCCAGCCTGCCGCTGAACGTGACCCTAAGCGAGGTGCAGGCGAGGGCGGGCCCCGTCAAGGAGCCGGCCGCGACCCCGGGGCGGCCGTGCGGGCACATCTTCAAGAAAGGCGAGGCGTGCTTCCGGTGCAAGTGCGTGTGCAGCTCTTCGCTTTCGAGCGTGTCGTCTGACTGACCGGATTCGCCAGGGACTGTGCCCTGGACGACAGCTGCGTGTTCTGCTCGCGCTGCTTCGAGGCAACGGACCACACGGACCACAGCGTCAGCTTCTTTATCGCCCAGCAGTCCGGAGGATGCTGCGATTGCGGAGACGTCGAGGCGTGGCGGACCCCCATAAACTGCCCCTACCATCCCCCAACCGCCGAGAGCATCGACCACATCAAGGACTTTACGGCCAAGATGATCCAGTCCCCGTCGCCGCCCAAGGTACCGCCTCGTGCCATCTCCGGGTCCGAGGTCCCGCCAGTGAAGAATTACCCCGACCGAGCGGCCATCCCAGAAGAGCTGCGCGAGTCGATGAGCAGGACAATAGGATATGCCATCGACTACATCCTCGACACCCTAGACTTCTCTCCCGAGGTCACCGCCGCGCCAGTGAAGGAGGAATCTCTCTGGAAGCAGCCGACGGGGGATCCGATGATGATGAAGGACCAGTTCTGCGTCGTGCTCTGGAACGACGACAAGCACTCGTTCGACGAGGTCATCCGGTTGCTCATGGACATGACCGGACGCACACACGAAGAGGCGTCGGACATCGCTGACAGGATAGACGAGCAGGGCCGCGAGATCATCGACATGAACAGCAACATCGCGAAGCTGCTCGAGATGGGTCAGGCGATACAACAAATAGACCTCGGCGTGACCATCCGCCGTGCATACGATACCTTCCGCGAGCAGGTCGGCGCGGTCATCATCGAGTGGCTGCTCGACCTCACTCGAAGCCGCTTGGGGTCGGACTCCCTTGCCATCCGGGAGATTATTGCGCAAGAGCTGCTTTCGCCCCGGAGGCAAACCTACGCACGTGGTTTCACGGACTCGCACCCCTTCGTTGCGGATGTGAGCGACCCAGCCAGACTCGATTGGCTGTTCCTGTATCACGTACGACTGTGGAAGAAGCCGCGGCTCAATCTCAAGGAGATATATGCTGCACTTCTGAACCTAAGCCATGATCACAAGCTTGCGATGGGTGCGTACTTCCTTGTCTTGACAGCTCTGATATACTCATCACCACGTACAGCGACGCATTTCGCAAATGTGTATAGCAGAGTCATAGACGCGTATCTCCTAACAGATCGCGAGGCGGAGACTTCGATCAAGTATTTCGCTCTCCAGTTATTCACAGTACCCTCGGTCGCATTATACCTCGTTCGCAACTACAACATTGTATCCCGCCTACTCTCCATCATCACGTCCTTCTTCACGAACCAGATCCAAGAAAACCGCATCATCATCACGAGCAACCCGCAGGCCGAGGTGGACGTCGACGCAATGCCCTTCAAATCGAAACGGTTCATGACAATCTTCAGCGATCTACGCTACCTCTGCCACAACGACCCTGTCCAGCAGCTCATCGCACACAACCGCGAGTTCATCCAGCAGTTTGCGCGCGTATGCCAGCTCTTCATGTGCGTCAACCCGAACAAACGCGCCGTCGTTACCCACGTCGAGTACGAGACAGACGTCTGGATCAGCGTGTTCAATGTCACGCTGTCGCTGTCGAGGGTCATCAAGGTCTACGGCGAGGCATTCTCCAGAGCGACCACCACGGAGCTTGTCAACGCGATCTCGACGGTTATGCACCACATCCTCATGGTGTCTGCTCTCCACGACGACGAACGAGACCCGACGAGGTTCCCGCGCGTATCGTTCCATCACGTCAACTTCGGCGACACCACGTACGAGGTCGTAGAGTTCGACGTCATGGAGGGATGGGTCAGCTTCCATCATTCGCTGCAGTGGCTGCTTGCCGAGCTATTCAAACACATAGACCTTCTGGACGATGGCCACCTGCAGGAGATCGGTATGGGCAGCTTGCGTGACGTCTGCCTCCGCAACGCCAGCGTGCAAGCCATCCAGACCATCATTGACTACCCGCTGCGAGGTGCGTATGCCAATGCATTTTTGCCTTTTCTATGCTGATTGTAGCGCTGCAGTCATTGCGATGGTTGCCCAAATACGTGCTGGCCTCTGGGTACGGAACGGCTTCGCTATCCGAGGACAGGTTATGCACTACCGTGACTTCATGCTGCGGGAGCTCTGCTACGACCAGGACCTCTTCATCCTGCAGACGGCCATGGTCATCCTCGATCCGAACTCAGTCGTCATCACCATGCTCGACCGCTTCCAGCTCACCGGCTACTTCTCCGGCGCCACCCTGCACCACGTCTACGACAACACACAGATGGCCAACATGGTCGAGGAGTTCCTCTATGTGCTCATCACTGTCCTCACGGAGACCGCAAATGCCACGAAGATGCCGCTGCCGCAGTCAGTCAGGCGAGAGATCGTCCATGCACTGGCGCTAGGGCCTTGCACGTACACCGAGCTAGTCAAGCGTGTCGCGGAGCGGAAGTCTGACGATGTCTGCTTCGACCGTGTCCTGAAGGACGTCGCTAACTTCAAGGCTCCTGAGTCAACCTCCGACTCTGGCATGTATGAGCTCAAGGACGAGGCCTTCGATGAGGTCAACCCCTTCTTCTACCACCACACTCGCAACAAGCGCGAGGAGGTTGAGGTCGTGCTCAAGACCCGACTGAAGAAGCGGAACGGCGGAGAGGACCCTGTGCTTGTCCCGAAATCGCTGAACATCACGCATGGGCCGTTCACCGTGCTCACCTCCGTCTTTGAGTCCGAGGTCCTGCTGCAGATTATCTTCTACGGCGTATTCAACGTCATCAGTATCACCGAGGCGACAGGATCTGCACCACCCTCTGCTGAAGCCATCCTCGATCAGTGCCTCCACTTGCTCATGCTCGCCCTCATTGAGAAGCCTCAGTCCTTCAGCTACATCTCTGTCAACAAGATCTTCGAGGAGAACCAGACCTTGCTCGACGTTATATTTTCGCTCGAGCGGAACAGCACGTACCACAAGAACTACAGGTCTCGTGTCCAGTGGATCCTGTCGCAGTTCGAGCTGTACCAACGCCAGGAGGTTCAGGCACGCAAGGAACCGGAGCCGGCTGTCCAGGTCGATCCTGAGGAAGCAAAGAAGCGGGCAGCCAAGGCACGGCAGGAAGCTCTGATGAAGCAAATGAAGGCCCAGCAAGCAAGCTTCGCCAACCAATTCGAAGATATGGAGGACGAAGATGAAGAAGAGGATATGGAGCACTCAGACGCACCTGTCTCTTACGGTACCTGCATCGTGTGCCAGGAAGAGCTGAACAACTCGAAGGGCTGGGGGGCGCTTGCCCTCATCCAGCCGAGTCGGTTCCTCCGCCGGTACCCGGAGACGCAGCAGGGACACATGAGCGACGTCTTATCAGCCCCGGAAAACATGGACCGCTCATCTGCCGAGCCGACTGACAGCTCTTTCCCTCCAGCAAAGGCGGAGGCGGAAGCCCGTACAGTAAACCTTGAGGGTTTCCCACTCCACTCGACGCGATTCGGCCTGCACGCATCGGTCTGCACCCACCTGATGCACTTGGAATGCTTCGTGGTGTACAACGTTTCCATCCGCCAACGGCATCGTACCCAGACCACGCGGAACCATCCTGAAAGCATCCCGAGGAAAGAGTACATCTGCCCGCTCTGCAAGAGCCTGGGCAACGCTATCATCCCTGTGGTGACAACACCGGCCGCAGTCGAGCTGAACACTGTTCCCTTCCCTGACTGGATCCGTGCTGCCGGTATCAGCATCCTCAAGTCGAAGCCCGACCCGCTCCTCGACTCCTTGCAGTCGCGTAATGGAACCGGCGAGTTCGTCTTCTGGGGTGCGATGGACCCTGCATACCAGCAGTTCGTGAAGCCCTACGACCGCGAATTGTCCGCCTCGCTCAAGATGGTGGACTCTATCATGGCGGTAGTAAAGACTGTCTCCTCACAGACGCGGCACTTGCGCGACCGTCCGGAACCTGAGATGGGCGAACGTGGCGCTGGGATGTACCTGCCCGAGGAACTGATCGGCTACACCGTTGCATGTCTGGAGGTCGCGCAGCGCGGCACCGGATCGCCTGGAAGCACTGTCGCAGATACGCTGACAGAGTCGCAGAGCAACATGATTCAAGGCATGGTCACCTCACTGGCCCAGCTTGCCGCGCTCCACTTCAAGGGCCGACCGGACGAGGGTCGCGACGCAGTCAAGCAGGCCATCATCAAGCGACTGTTGCCCGAATGGAGTCGGTCATCGTTCACGTCGTACTCTTACCCCTTGCTGCTGCGGGATCCCTTCACTATTCTAGTGGAAACGGCCAGTGTTGCACCCGAGATCATCAAGCACGTCCTGGTGCTGACCTACTATGCGTGTCTGGCTCGGACTGTGGTCGGCGTCCTCTACATCCTGAACAAGACCCGGACCGTACCTCCAACAACATCATCGCCGCGGCAATACGAAGACATCTTCGGCGACATCAGAATGTTCTTCATGTCAGTCATCCGCCCTTCACCCGTCTTCGAGCACGCCGCCGAGGTCGCCTTCCAAGCTTTCGGCGACGCCAGGGTCGAGAAGCTCATGTACGCCTTCACGCTCCCGTTCCTGCGCCGCGCCGCCATCCTGTGCCGCGCGGTCCTCCCCTCGGCATTCCCGTCCCCAAGCATGGACGACGAGCCCTGCGAGTACCGCCGGCTGTTGAAGATGCTCGACATCCCGCCGCTCTCGGACCTGCCGAACCAGGACACGCTGCAGAACGCGCTCTCGGGCTGGTGCGCGCACTACGGGCACTCGCCGGCCGCGTCGCAGCTCAACTGCGGCGTCGTGCTCGACTTCCCGCTCGTGTACCAGATCGTGCGGCTCCCGCTCATCCTCGACACGTTGTTCCTTGAGCAGGAGAAGACGATGGTCTGCCCGCGCTGCAAGACGGTCCCGCCGGACGCGGCAATTTGTCTCGTTTGTGGCACGGCGGTCTGCTTCCAGAGTCATTGTTGCGTCGACCACGAGAACCAAAGCAAGGGCGAGTGCAACATGCACATGCGAGAGTAAGTCACTTTGGCGTGTTTCTGTTCTCGAAATGTTTGCTGACCTGCAGAAGATGTTCGGGCCCTGTGGGTATATACTTCCTCGTGAAGCGCTGCTCGATGCTGTATCTCTACGCCAACAACGGGACTTTTGGGCAGTCGCCGTACCTTGACGTGCACGGCGAAGCAGACGTCTCCATGAGGTAAGCCTCCGTTTGATCCAATAATGTTTTCAGGTAGTGACTCGCACCTCGTAGACGCGGCCGCAGGCAATACCTGCACCACGCCCGCTGGGAGGAAGTACGCCGACTGTGGCTGCACCACGGCATCCCGACGCTGATCGCCCGGAGGCTCGAGAGCACGGTCGACAATGGCGGCTGGGAGTCGCTCTAACGTTTGCCCCAGCTGAAGCTAGACTGTCGCCAGGCTTCTCTCACTCTCGTATATACTGTTTCCTGCCTTGCATGTGTTTCGCGCCCGCTCGCTGTCCACCCACATCTAGAACGCCACCCCTCGCAACCTACGAAGCATCTGTACCATTTCCTGCATACCGCACTTGTAGCCTAAGGAGCATTCCCATTTGTTACACACACAATATATTTACTCATAGAATGGATGCGGGGTAGTGAGACTGAGGTGGTCATGATGATTGTACGCGCATGCGCTCCAGTGTCCTGTCCTTGCCAAGCAAGAGCATAATCTCTGCAATGCCGGGGCCCGTCTGTCGGCAATGGTGTTAGACTGTGCGCGACGGGCCGCTGGAGAAGTTGACGCACCTTCATTCCTGTCAGCTGTCGCCGCACGACGTTCATGAGGGCCTTCTGCTTCACGCCCAGTTTTTTGACTTGGTCGTGCAGGATCGCTGTGAGCGACGCAAGCTCCCACTGCAAGCCAGGGGCCTCCAGCCGCGCGATAATTGCGGGGACGATTTTCGCTGAGATATCATGTCAACTCGATCCAGTTTGCGAGGACGAAATGCGTCTCACCGTAATCTTTTGCCGTGAACAACTTCGACATTGACTGCGCCTCAGGGGAGGTCAGGTCTGGGTCGACGAAGAAGTATGGCGCGAGCGTAGGGATATCTTGCAAATTCGTCATTCGGCCCTGCGTGTAATCGTCAATATCGACCACGCCCCCTCCCACAGCAGGACAGAACAGACCTGCAGAGCCTGTATGACGCGCTTGATCTCCGGGACGGTCGTGTGCGGACTACGCCACAAGTAAGCAACGCACGAAAGCATATAAGAGTCAAGGCACGCACCTGAGCGGGAACGCGGCCTTGACGATGTCGTGCACGCGCTCCGCGAGCTCCGTCAGGCCATCGTCCGACGACATCGTGCGCATGAGATGGTGCTTGTTCAGGTACTCGAGCTTCATGGGGTCGAGCACCGTGCGCCGGTGTGTCAGTGCTTCCAGGTCGAACTACGCCGGTGTCAGTGGTGGGGGCGAGCAGAGCATATGAGTTATGAATGCGTACCTCGCGAACCAGCTCCGCGAGAGTCATTACCGCCGTGCTGTCCGGTGCCTGTTTAGCAACGACATCACCGGATTCTGCGTGGGTGTGGCCCCAGCCCGCGAGTGCGAGCCAGTTGAGCACCGCCTGTGGATCCCATCCTCGTCGCTGCATACATTATGAGTTATCGGCAATAGAGACCGAGGGGCAAGTTTGCGCACCTTGTAGTCGAAAACCTGCACGTCGCCTTTGCGCTTGGACATCTTCGTCCCATCTGGATTCAGCAGCAGCGGTAAGTGCGCGAATTGCGGTGGTTGCAGCCCAAGCGACGCGTAGAGGTCTAGATGCAGAGGTAGCGACAGAAGCCATTCCTGATGCAGCTTTGAGAAACATCGTAGGCTCGCAGATGGGACACGCGCACCTCGCCGCGGCAAACGTGGGTTATACCCATCTCATGGTCATCTACGACCGACGCAAGATGGTACGTCGGGAACATGTCTGACTTGAGCAGGACGGGATCTGTCGGCAAGGAAGCATGGGCATCCTTTAGACTCCCGAAGACTAGATCTGGCGGGGTCGTGCGCCGTGGTAGGTTGCTATCCTACGTCAGATAATGAGCGCGTCAGAGACGGTGCACGCGGAAGGCGAAGGACAGCTCACGTTCAGACGAACAACGGACTTTTCGCCCGCGCGCACTCGACGCGCTACTTCCTCCTCGGTGAGGTTCAGGCACGTCTTGTCGTACGTCGCGTTCGAGCCGAGACGCGCGAGTCGCTCGCGCGTCTCCTGCAGCTTGTCCGCCGAGCAGAAGCAGCGGTAGGCGCGTCCGCTCTACACGCCTGGGTTCAGTCATGAGAATTTGGGTTGAGTGTGCGTGGATTCACACCTCGAGCAGCTTGTCAGAATACATGTGGTAGAGATCTAGCCGTTCGGACTTGATGGGCTTCAGCATGCGCACAGTGCGTGGGTCAAGACGGTGCGCTCACTTGGAAGTAAGGGCCGTGAGGGCCATGTTTTCCCGGGCCTTGAACGGACCATCGTCAGAGGATCGCCGAGGACTAGGAATAATGATACTCACCGAAGTCGTACTCCAAGCCCGCCCATGCTAACGCGCTTCGGATATTGTCTACAGCCCCTGGTACGGCTCTCGCCTGAGGAAGTGGTTAGACTGCGGCTGCAAAAACGACTGTCGTTTGACAAACAGAATCCGTGTCTTCTATCCGCAGAATCCACTCGCCACCGTTTTTCCGCGCGAAGAGATAGTTATAGAGGGCGGTGCGAAGTCCGCCGAGGTGCAAGGAGCCCGTCGGAGAAGGGGCGAACCGAAGGCGAACCATTCTGAGGAGACTGCTCGATGTGCAGCGACCGGGATGTGGTAAAGCTCAAACAGAAGCTCTGGAGAGCAGGTAGAGAGGTCAGAGTCAGGAATCGGCGGGGGTTCGTGCAAGTCCGGAGGTCATGGACATCGTGGACGGAACGAGACCTGCTGCCCAGGCTCGACGCGTAAGCGCCCATAAACCGACGCTCTGCGGACCGCCATCCACTAGCTGCTCCCTTCGTCATCTCAGCACTTTGTCCACGACGCAGTCGCGCATACAGCCATATCAATAATGCTCGCAATGCGCATGGAACAAACGTCTCGTTTTGCTCTCCCCATGTCGACGCTGTTCAAACGCGACGCGTCTTGAGAGCACGGGAATCTGGTACGCTTGGAGGCTCCCGGTCAGGACTCAGCTGTCGCGCCGGTATTGACTCTTCAGCCTACAGATATAATTCTAGTACATCTAATATCGAGGCATGGGCTCCAGTGGCTGCGTGTTAGCTTTGGGAAGATGCAGGCTGGCAGGCTCGGCTCACCTGGCTTACTATGGCTGGCTGGTCCAGTTCGAAATGCCAGCCGCAGGGTACATAACACGCCCGCACCCCCCGAACGCCCCCTTCCTCAAAGCCATCATGTATCCAGTCCTGGACAGAGTCCTCGGTCCTTTCTTCACTCTCGAAGATTGGCTCGACCGGTTCGTGCCACGCGGTGTGCGCACTGCCGGAAACCCTCTCCCCCTCCTCGCTCACGCCTTCACTGACGTGAGCAACCTCGTTCCCCAACTCGTCGACCTCGCCAAGAACGGTCAACTCCCCTGGTACCCCGTTGTCGACACTGTCGCTCCCTACTTCGGGTACCTCTGCCAGCCTGCCGATCCCGAGACCAACATCGCGGTGTGCATCGACGGCCATATGGTTCGCAACGTTGGGCTGTCCACGCTCCTCTGGGATATGTTCGACGAAGCGAAGCCATGGTTCATGCTGACCATACTCATCCTCGGCTTCTTGATGGTGACGGTGAGCTCATATTTCTTCTTTTGAAGAATGCGAGGCTGACGGTTTCCGATTGGCAGCGGGCTCTCCTGTTCACCATCGACAGAGTCTTCAAGTTCGTCACCGGCACCGGACATCTCGAAGCCGTCATCTTGAAGTACCGTGCAGTCAACGCGGAGCTCGAGGAGGCCCATACAGAGCAGGTCACGACTCTGATGGAACTCACCATCTCCCTCGGACCGATCGAGGGCAAGCTGCTCCAGAACGATATCAAGGTCGCACGTCTGAAGCAGGCGAACGTCGACAGCTCGGTCAAACTTCGAGCTGCTCAGGTACGTTGACCATATTTAACAGAGTGGGCAGAAATTGACTTGATTTGTGGCAGGATGAGCTCGACGGCGCAAAGAGGCAAGCTCAGACTCTCCGTGCCGACCTGAAGGACACCCAGGATCTCTACGCCCAAGCCTCTGCGTGCCTGAGAGAGACTGAGGACAGACTCGCCGACGACGCTGCCCAGGCAGCCGACGTCGAGCGTAACCTACTCCACGAGTTGGCCGACCACGACGCCCAGCTCGACGCGCTCGACATGGATCACGCCGCCCTCCTTGCGGCGGAGGACTCGCTCAAGCGCGAGCTTGCCGAGCACACCCAAGCTCACCAACAAGCCGCGGCGAGCCTGGCATCAGAGGCGCTCGCCGCCCATGCTACACTGACCACTCTCCAAAACGAGATCTCTGCTGAGGCTGCCGCGCACGAGGCGGCAGCGATCGAGCGTCAGAAGGGTCTCGCTCAGCTCGTCTTCCAGATCGCGGCCCTCACTGCTCGGGAGTTCCTGGACGAGCAGGAACACGCCGCTACACTCGCCGCCGCTCAAGCCGAGGAGGCGTCTCTCGAGGCTCAGCTCGCCTCTGTCAATGAAGAGCTAGTCGCTGCTCGCACCGACCACGCTTCCCTTGTCGACGAGCGCGACAGCCTCCTGCACGAGACCTCTGCAGTGAAGGCGAACATCGACAAGGCGATTGAGGACGGCGCGATCGCCGAGGCCGCGCTGCTCATGGCCGCCACCGACATCCGCGCCGTCGACCACGAACACACCGCTGCCCTCGAGAAGGACGTCGCGGACCTCACCGACTCCCTCACTCATTCCACCGCCGCATACAACGACGTGCAAGAGCGGCTCGACCTCAGCGTCTTCGAGCACCGCCAGCACATGCACACCTGCGCCGCAGAGCGCGCCGAGGAGGCCGAGCAGCTCGCCTTCCTCGAGACATGGGCCGCACAAGAAGAAGCCGCCCTCGACGCCCTCAACGCCGAGGCAGCCGCACTCACCGCCTCGGCCCCGGACGCCCTCACCGAGTTCGAGGAGGAGCGCCAGGGCCTCGAGTGGCGCCTGAAGATGACGAGCGGCGGCTGGGCGAAGGATCAGGCTCAGCTCGACGCGGCGCGGGCCGAGCTCAAGGCCGTCCTCGACGCACACGACACCGAGCGCCGCCAGCACCGCGCGGCGGTCGCGGGCTATCAGGCCGGCGCGCGCGCGGACGACGCGCTGGCAGATGACCTCCTGACAAGGCTCACCGAGGCGCAGGCACGGGTCGCGCTACTGGAGGCCCAGGCCGAGGAGGACGCGTCTCTTGAGGAGGCGCAGCTCGCTCTCGACAGGGTCCGTGCAGATGCGCAGGTCGTCGCGCTTGAGACCTCGGCGCGGGACGCAGACATCATGAGTGTCTCTGCGGAGATCATCAAGGCGCGGCGCGCGCTGGGGGCCCAGGAGGCCGAGACTGCCCGGTTGCAGGACGCGTACGAGAGGAGGCTGGCGTGGTTTGGTGAGGAGAATCGCGCGTTGGAGCAGAGGATCGGGTTCGAGGGGACGTTGCATCGCGCGGAGCGCGACGAGGTGAAGGATCGGATTAAGCTGCTCGAGGCTGCGCTGCGGATATGTGGCCCTGGGGACGGTGATAAAGGATGAAAAATCTCTAAAACTGTAGTAAATATAAAATGATCCAAACGCATGTTCTGCTCGATCTATGCGCCTCGAATAGCAATCAACAGGATTCACGCAGAGGATAACAAACCTGCGACGCCGGTACTCCATCCACGCCCCACATTGGTTTACTCGATACTGACGGGGGAGCTGCGGAGTCGATAGCTCTTACCTAGCTCACATGGGGTTGAAGAAGTACAATTGAATACAACGGCCACATTTTTTCGTCCTTCGTCCTTCATCAATGATGTACAGCAGGTGGGCACAGTCGCAGAACTGTCCTAACATACGAGCACGATGCGCATAGTCTACTCCATACACCGTTTGCTTACTACGCTCTTTCCCTAATCGGTGTAGTACATCTGCACCCAATCCCAGACGTATTCCGTATATCCGTTGGGCTGTAGCATTCCACAATTAATACGGGCGACTTCCACTTATACTTCACAACTTACCGGGCACCCGAAAATTGTCTCGATGGAGGCCAGATAGACCTTTTGGCCAACATACTGCGCACCGAGATCCGGCATCGTCAAGGTGGTCGGCGGCGGCGGGGTGCTCATAGGCGGCAAGCCTAGAGGAGGACACGTCCGCTGTCAGCACCAGTATACCGAGAGTAATCAGAGCCTACCTTGGTCGTTGGTAAACAGGAAGTTCCCAAAGAAGTACAAGTATTCGCCGAACTGATACGTCGAGTTGAGGCTCGAGTTGTCGGGCTCGCTGGCGAGCATGTAGAGGCCCAGCGGCGTGTAGCCCGGGTGGCAGTGGTTCCACTCCGCAGAGCCGATCTCGAGCGCTGTGGACTGCCCCGCAGACATGATGGTGCCGTCCACAGGTGCGGAGAACTCGGGGGTCTGGAAGACGACGGGGTCCGATGGGCTCTGGCGCCGCGTCGGCGACGCGACGCTCGATGCTGCCAGAGCAGCGGCGATGAGCGAAAGGGTTGGTGTGAAGTGCATGCTAGCGAGTGGTCGATTGGGGCCGTTGTGGTATGTGCTTCTACAAGCTCTTATAAGCCCGTGCTGCGATCTCAACGCGCTCGTTTGTCGTCGAGTCGCAGTTCGGCTATGTCATGCATTATTTGGCTTCATGACACACCCTGAACGCAGGAAGGGCCGCTTACCGTCGGAATCTTACTCTCGATAGGCCAGGCCGAGTTTATAACGAACTCTCGTTGGTGGACGAGGCTCGGACGGCCATGAAGGCCGTCGAATTGAGCGACATGTGAGCGACAAATGACTCGTTCCCCACATGAGACGTGATACCTAGACATGTCTATCAGTAAGTTCCGCAATTGTGCGGCTATAAGCAGGCACCAACGGCTGCGTGGGCTTCTACAGTGCATCATCAGCAGTATTCGCAGCGCACCTGGACCCTGATGATGCCGGCAGTCTGTGATGCTGCCAATATTGTAACGTTCACGTTGAACCGGTGCGCCAAGTATGTGCGCTTCAGCCTAAGTTGCAACAGTGAGTGAGTAGCAGAAGAACAGGGAGAGACTCTCGCTTGTATACTGTTTGACCGTGCTCACCTCTGCTGCGACTTGAGTCCTCGATCGCGACGTACGCGAAGCAAGGTTCGTTACGAGGGCAGACATTTGCTAAATTGAATAAGGCGGGTCAAAACATTTCGATGACAAGCGTGTCAAACACAGCGGTACACAGATCACGAGGCTGTTGTCCACGTAAACCACAAAAGTATTTCAGACGGACAGCGTGCATAATGTTCAGGAGCGAGGTGCGCTTCTGTGCAGGGTTTGAGTTTGATGCGTCGCGGACCGAGCGCCATAAGACAAGTTGTGATTGAACATAGAGGTGAAAGGTATAACACACTGTCTAGCTCATATAAACCATGTGATAGTTGTGATGGCATTCCAGTAGCATTGCGGCGGCGTATGCGCGTTCAGACTTGACCGTCGCTGCAACCAAGCTGCCAAGCTGAAGTGGCTTCGTCTTGGAAAAATAGAGAATAAAGTCGAGCAGAGCGGAGCATACATACCGCTCAGAATTGACCAAAAGATTCTGGATGAGATTTTTGTAGGAGCGAACGGTCCTAGTGTGGTCAACGAGGAAGAAGCTCAGTCAAACACTCGGCTGGTGCGCCCGCTCGGCGCCGGACATTCATATTTGGTAAGTGTCGTCGTTCGCGCGCACGCCCAGCACCATGCAAGCATGACACAAGCAGACGACAGAACATGACTGCAAAGAAGAATTCTGATATTTCCCATAATTTGTGCTCTGACTATTCACGTCCACGCTGTCCCTAGCTTGAGAGCGTTTTACTGGGTATATACCATCTGCTTCGAATCATATGCATACTCGGTGTACCCGTTCGGCTATGAAACGTCCCTGGTGAGTACCCGCAAGAATGATTTCGTCCATGGCTTACCGGACAGTCAAAAATAGCTTGCATAATCGCCAAATATACAGATTGTCCCTCATACTCTGCGCCAAGGCTCGGCATTGTTAAAGATGTCGGCGGGGGAGTGCCCATAGGTGGGAGCCCTAGGGTAACGCAGGGTATCAGCGCTGTACTAGCTCGAGCTAGAAGCACAGACCGACCTTGAATATTTGTGACCACGTAGCTGCCAAAGTAGTGCAGGTAATCGGCGAATTGGTAAGTAGAGTTGATGCTGGAAGCCGTTGGTTCGGCGGCCAGCAAATAGACATCGACAGGCGTGTAGCCTGGGTGGCAATGACTGTACTCTGGGACCCCGATCGTGAACGTGGTCGACACCTCGGCAGCCATGACGGTTCCGGCTGTGGGCGAGACAATCGCAGGCGTTGTCATGATGACTGGGTCCGACGGACTCTGACGCTTCGCCGCAGACGCAAGGCTTGGGGACGCCAGAGCAGCGGCAACGAAGTACAGGGTCTGTGTGAAGCGCATGAGTGCGATGTGGGCCTGGGCGTGGTGACGCTAACAATGCAAATGCGAACCTTATACCTGAGCTGCATGCTGAACCCGCTCTCCGCCCGCTGCACTGCACCTCCGCTGTGGCGCACATACGCTAGCCCTGCTACTGCACCCGTGGACCCGTGAAGCGATGCGTACCTTCAGAAGCTTGCGGTTCATAGGGGCGGTTGGCCCAATGCTTGTCCATAAGGAGAGAACAGGCGACATAAATAGGACCAGCCGCATGATCATGGAGGTAAGCGGCCGGTGGCAAGCAATGCGCACGTCATCCGCGACACGGAGCTCGGGAAGTATATTCACGTCTATGAACGAGTGTACCGCTGTCGAAGCGTGCATTACCACCTGCGCAGGCAGGGATCATGTCAGCTTCCGTAGCTTTCCATAGCATGACGCACTGTACTGGATGCCTTTCCACAGTATTTTTCTAAAGTGTAGATTCTAGTTCGGAGGGTGAAACAAAGTTTAGAATCTACTGGCATAAATCTATGAAACCACAGCACGGACTACGAGACGAACAGCAAAACAGCGGAAGGCGAACGCGAGCTGCGCGCATGGTGACGTCATTGCAACGCGTTCGTCGAGTTGGAGTCGACAGCTGTGCGTATTACTTCCACACCTTCAGCTACCCCTCTTGGATATTTAATGAGGCGGAGGGCGGTGAAAGTGAGGGCTGGGAGAGACGCAACGGCGACGAAAGTCGTATGCGAGGCGGTGCGGAGTCTGAAATCGTGTCTGCAAATACAGGATCTAGTCTGCGAGGGGGGGTCCGACCCCTCCTCCAGATTTCGAGTCTGCAAACACGCTCAACCATATGTTACAATCAGTATGACTCATTTTTTGCCTTGTATTACTAATATCTCGCATTCCCTTCCATCCCTTTCCTCGACGTTCCATTAGTCTTAGTCACCACGTTCCGCTATGTTCTCTGTCGTTCCATAGCCCCATATGACTCGCTGTTCCCTCCTTACGTAATAGGCTGGGTTAGAGTATATAAGGACTACAGGCTCGCTCTTATTCCTTAGCTTCTCCTCTTGTACTCGTAGCTATACTCAAGGGGGTGGCAAAACCTAAGCGCCCGACCTGATGCCGGGAGGGAGGGGTGGGTAGCGAGGACCTTAGTCGTGTTTTGTCACCGACTTTTGAATAATCAAATAATTACCGGAATAATAGGTGTATATATCGCAGGACACGTTATATTACCAGCAGTACCGTCCAACAGTAAGGTACGAGCATAATTTACCAGGTCTACCCTCTAGTACTGCTTGCTGGAGTTCTGTCAGGACGCCGGAGTTGCGCGCGCCCACACAAGGGTCAGCTAAGCTTGAGATCGACGCAGCGCATCAGCGAACGCTGTGCCAAAACCGGAGCCTTCATCGGCCGCGTTTGGTGGGAGTGGCGGCTGCGTATCGAACTCGTCGTCTCGCACGCCATCTGCGGCGCGTCTTCACGTGCCTTCGAAAGCTGCGAAGCGATATACAATTAGCGTGACGCGGAATCGGAAAATATACCTTCACGATTATCGTGTGTAGGGAGAAGGAGTCGAGCAGATATCAGTGGCTCGCCGGCCTGTTGATCAGACTTGGGGCCGATGTCTTGGTGCAGGTAGTGACTAGCTGCAAGTGCTCGTCGAGGAGCGGTTCGCTCACGAGGTCGCAGAGATGGTAAGCCCAGCAGCAAGTGAGGAAAATGCGCACGGTGGGTAACACATCCAGTATCAACCCACGAACGCGAGCGGCTGCGCAAGGGGAGGGAACACCGGGCCATCTGGTGGAGAAGCACGGCCGGTTCGTGAATAGTAGCTGGCAGACTCGCATAGAAGTGAGCACAGGAGTGCGCGGATGTCGCGAACATACGATTCATTGCCGTGGTCTTCGACTCGTCACACCATAGACGCACCACCCTTGAGATGCACGCCCACACATGACACCTAGCGCGAGCGCGAGTTTCGCGAGGCCGTGTTGGCTAGTGCTACGAAGTCGACCAGTGCCGCCGCTCGTGCGTGTGACCGTGCCGCCGTAATATGTGCGCACGCCCACTGTATGTGATGAGCGTTAGATTTCCGTGCGGCGTGACGCACCACCGGGTCGAACTACGCGACGCACCTTTTGTGCTATGTCGCCTCCATTAGCGCACGCTCCGGCCGAGCAGCATGCCGATGAGGAACTCGTTGGATTCCTGCACGGCTCAAGCTCGGTTGCAAATGCTTCAGTCTGCGGCATATCCTGAGCCAAGCCATGTGAGATCTAGCAGCTTATGTATTGCTTCGAGTTGGTACATCGCTGCACATCGTCCGCGAGCCTGCACAGCCTGTTAGTATGGTCGTGTCGACGTCACGTTAAATGACCGTTCGAACCGCTGGAAGCGAGATCCAACAGATCAGTAACAAAAAGGCGTAAAGTACGTATGGGTGCGCACCATTTCCCAGCGCGAGCTGCACGGCACTGTTGCGGTCGATGCGGTACATGTAGATGCCGCTGCTTTGGCGCATGGAGCTGAGGCTGTTATCGTGCACGATTTCGAGCGCTCAGCCGTCGCGCGCGAGCCAAGAGCTGTTACACCCGTCGAGTCGCCATGCATAGGCACGAGCTTAGGCCGCAGCGCGTTCCGTAATTTCGGACGGTGCTTGTTGTGGTTGCTGCGAACGTCCAGCCTCGGCCTCAGGCGCGAGCGCTGGGTCACGTGGGACGTGCCATCAGCCAATCACGTTGCGGCTAGGGAGGGAGGGTGGGCTCGTGGGGACCTTAACCTCAAAATTCAGCATCGGGTCATGAATTTCAGTCTTGCCACCCCCTTGGCTATACTCAGGGCCTTCGCCTGAGTCTGGAATCCACTATATCCGACTCTTACATTAGGAGAAGCTCTCCTTTTGGCCGGCCTATCCAAGGCCTAGGCCCAGCACATCGTCACCACGGACGAACTATACTGCTCAAAGGCTGAGCACGTCTTCGACGAACGCAAGCACATCGACAAAGCCCTACGAACGAACGAACGAGAGATCCTCACGTGGGTCACGTGCGAAGTGCAACCTTGCCCTTGGCGATACCTGAAGGGCACCAGCGACTACGAGAAATCCCAACCCCATCTCTCTTCCCCGAACGAGAACCAGATTCAACACTTCAGCAAGGGGATAGACGAATACGCCACGTACGACGACGAACGACAGACGAAACAGGCTGAAGAAGAAGAGCGAAACAACATGTCGAACACCACCACCGAACCAGTGCAGACGCAACAAGCGCAACAAGGACAACAAGCAACGAACATCCAGTCGCTGTCAACCCAAGAGATACTCGAACACCTGCTACGAGAGGCAGGATACCAAGGCAACACCATGCCCGACATCGCAACTTTCCAACAATTTGTCAACCACGTCTCCACCCCCGCAGCCGGGACGTGGCAGGCCTTTCAAGGCCAAGGACTCGCACCTGGAACAGCAGGACCTGGAGGGGCTGGAGGACAACAACCTAGCGGAGGAGGATCTCCGCCAGGTGGAAGTGGAGGACCACCACAGGGCGGAGGTGGAGGAGGGCCACCGCAAGAAACAGGCGGAGGAGGACCACCTCAAGGAGGAGGTGGAGGAGGCCCACCCCAAGGAGGAGGTGGAGGAGGCCCGCCACAACCCCCACCAGGCGGGCAACCCCCGGTGCAACCTGCGGGCCCGGACCCCAACCTTCTCGCCGCCTTCACCGCCGCCCTTCGCGCAGTCATTCCCCAGGACGAGATGTCCGCGCCAGAAGAATTCACTGGCGACGTCACGAAGGCACGGGACTTCGTGCACTTCTGCGAGATGTACTTCCGCGCCAAGCCTACCAAGTTCGCCACGGACGAAGCCAAGATACGCTACTTCAACTCTCGCATGAAGGACCAAGGAAACAAGCAGCCTCGCCGGTGGGCCACTATGAGGGAGCGAAACTATCTTCGCACCGTATGGCCAACATGGGAAGGTCACAAGAACGACTTCCTCGAGATCTACCGCACTGCAGACCCGAAGGCCATCGCCCTCAGCAAGCTCTACACCATCACTCAAGGCGACAAGTCTGTCCACGACTACAACGTCCTGTTCAACACACTTCTCCAGGAGGCCGAGATCCTCAACCCCGACGCGAGCCCCGAATTGATGCAACAATACATTCGAGGCCTCGACAACAAGATGGTCGAGAAACTCATCACTGTTCTCCCCGACACCGCGCCGTTCTCAGCCTGGCAATCCACTGCCTCGACGATTGACAACCGCCAACGCATCACGAAGGCTATCAAACAAGCAAGGGGCCACGGCCACTCCGTCTCCGCTCCCACAACCTCTACCACCGCTGCCCCAGCTCCGGATCCCAATGCCATGGATATCGACGCAGTAAACATGGGCGGAAACGGGATCAAGTGCTACTCGTGCGGACGCTTCGGACACATTGCCCGCAACTGTACGAACCCGGGCCAAGGGCGTGGTGGTCGAGGTGGAGGAGGAGGCAGAGGCAGAGGCGGAGGACGAGGATGGGGAGGCAGAGGCCGTGGAGGATACAACCAAGGATGGAGACCCAATAATCAAGGAGGAACGCAGAACGGCAACGGAGCCAACACAACGCAAATTCGCGCTGCTCAAGTCGGCGAGGGCAGCACGGCCCCAGCCAATAACACCGATCCCTCGCAGACCTCCATCGACGTCAACGCCTTCATGGCTCTACCCCTCGACCAATTCGACGGCCTGATGCAGAAGTACTACGATGCCCACAACCTCTACGAAGGAGCCCCAGTCACGGAGACCACGAAGGGTTTTCCGCAGTGAGGACAACGCCAGCTGTTGTTCCTCTTCGACACTCGATTTCCTCTGTACTAGTAGCGGATATGAAGACTCAAGCAATGAATATCCCCGTTATTATTAAATCGAGTACAAATGCTGGAATACCCGTCAAAGCCCTGGTGGACTCCGGGGCTCAGGGAAAGTTCATCGACCGCTTTCTTGTTCGAAGACTTGGCCTCAGCGAGCGACCTCTCGCGCACCCTATACCGGTCTACAACGTCGACGGCACCCCCAACCGTATCGGCAGCATCCGGAACTACGTCGAACCAGACATGGTTATCAACGGGAAGCCGATGAAGGAGAGACTCTTCGTAACCCACCTAGGGAAACAGGAGATGATCCTAGGCTTCGACTGGCTGCAAAAGTACAACCCACGGATCAACTGGAAGAGGGGAGTGCTGGACTTCACCCCTAGGGTAGTCTTGATCGACGACGAAGCAGACCCTGAAGAACGCATCATTCAAGCGGCAACGGCGGAGGAAGAGGCGCTACTCCGGGACCACATTCTAGTCGAAAGGAACGGAGGAGACCTACCAACACGGGGGAGCACCGAGGCCGCAGGTCTGAACATCACCGCGGCCACAACCGCAACCATACCACCACGTTCCCGTACGCGCATCCCTACGGGACTGAAGGTCACTCCACCACCGGGTACATACGTTCGCATCGCACCACGAAGCGGCCTCGCATCAAAGGGCATAGACGTTGCTGCAGGAGTGGTCGACAGGGACTACACAGGCGAAATACAGGTCATTTTGGTCAACAACACGGACACCACGTTTCAGGTCAATCGAGGGGACAGGATCGCGCAACTCATCACGGAGAAAATCGCTTATCCCGTTGTTCAAGAAGTTCCTTCGCTGAAACCAACCTCTCGAGGAGAAAGCGGCTTCGGCTCAACAGGGCTAAACTCCAAATTCCGCCAGCTGCTAAGCCTCACTGTCGGAGCCATTCGGCTGGCTACGCACCCGGAATGCCCCCTGCAATTCCGCATTGCGTCCATGGAGTGCGTAAATGTCGAAGAACAAGCAACGGACGCAGACTACGTACTCGCATATACTCCCGGGACTCAGGAAGTCAGAACGCTATCCGTACACACCACCGTCGCCGCCACCATCCAGGAACTCCTCATCAACGCCAAGATCAATCCCGCCATGGCTCTCGCACAGGAGGAAGGAACCCAGTCCAAGGCCGCGCCCATTCCCGAATATCTCAGTAATTATACTGGGGTGTTCGAGAAGAAGGCAGCGGAACGATTCCCTGACGAACGACCCTACGACCACGCCATTGACCTCAAACCCGACTTCGTCCCCCGAGACTGCAAAATATACCCGCTGTCTCCGGTCGAGGAGAAGAGCATGAACGAGTTCATCGACGAGAACCTGCGAAAGGGCTACATCCGTCCCTCGAAGTCCCCCATGGCCTCTCCGTTCTTCTTCGTCGGAAAGAAGGACGGGAACCTAAGACCATGCCAAGACTACCGCTATCTCAACGAGGGCACGGTCAAGAACGCATACCCGCTACCGCTCATTTCAGACCTTCTCGACAAAGTCAAAGGGTTTCGACGCTTCACCAAGATGGACCTGCGGTCCGGATACAACAATGTCAGGATCAAGGATGGAGACCAGTGGAAGGCAGCGTTCAAGACCAGTCGGGGGCTATTCGAACCTACGGTCATGTTCTTCGGTCTCTGCAACTCACCCGCAACCTTCCAGGCCATGATGAACGACATTTTCAAGGACATGCTAGGCGAAGGATGGCTTCAGATCTACATGGACGATCTGCTTATCTGTGGCGACAACGACGACGACATGCAAGCCAAGACCCTTCGAGTGGTAGAACGACTCCGCGACAACGACCTCTTTGTCAAACCGGAAAAGTGCGTCTTCAACACGGACACCGTGGAGTTCCTCGGCATGATCATCTCGCACAACAACGTCTCGATGGACCCAGTCAAAGTCAAGGGCGTCCTCGAATGGCCGACCCCTACGACAGTCAAGCAAGTACGGGGCTTCCTAGGATTTGGGAACTTCTACCGCCGGTTCATCGACCACTACTCCGATATCGTACGACCCCTCACTGAACTCACAAGGAAGGACGTACCGTTCGCATGGACACCTGCCTGCCAAGCTGCCTTCGACGAACTCAAGCGACGATTCACAACGGCACCAGTCTTGCTCACACCGGATACGACCAAGCCGTTCGTACTCGAATGTGACGCATCGCTTGTGGCGACTGCAGCGGTACTCCGGCAGCAAGACGTCAACGGCGAGTGGCACCCAGTGGCGTACCTTTCGCAAACCCTCCTTCCGGCGGAACGGAACTACGAGATCTACGACCGCGAACTGCTGGCTATCGTCCGCGCATTGGAAACTTGGCGACACTACCTACACGGCGCTCATCACCCCATCCGCATCCTCACCGACCACAAGAACCTCACGTACTTCCGCTCCGCGCGTCGTCTCAACCGTCGACAGGCCAGATGGCATTTGTTCCTCTCCCAGTTCGACTACACGCTCCACCACTGCCCTGGAACGCAGTTGGTGCAAGCCGATACTCTGACACGAAACCGACTACCCACGCACACTGCGGATGACAACGTCGACATCATCCTGCTACCAGACACCGTATTCCACCCTGCTCGCATCCGGTCCCTACACATTGCTACGGACCTCCTCTCCATCAACGACAGCACGGTACCAGACACGCCTCTTCCCTTCGACGAATCGCTGCGGCGAGACATACGCCGCCACACGATGAATGACACCTTTGCAACCACTGTGCGCGCAGCGCTGGCAGACCCCGCCATGCCTTTCCCCGGACGGATGACGCGCGACGACTGGCACACGGAGGATGGCCTTCTCTTTCACCATGACAAGTGCTACGTCCCATCGGACCTCGCGCTGCGACGACAGATCGTCCAGCTCTATCATGACTCGCCAGTCACGGGACACCCAGGGCGGTTCAAGACAGCAGAACTCGTGGACCGCGACTTCTAC